>PVIJ01017022.1:0-30869 GCA_004024925.1 Scalopus aquaticus | reverse complement strand
CGTCTCTTTCCCTCCCTCTCTATCCTCTCAAAAGGGCCTGCCTCATCAACTCCATTTCTCAAACAAGGCTAAGAGCACTACACAACTCCTACAGGATTTCTTTTAACTGAAAGGTTGCCACCTATTAAAATTGTTCCCTGGTGCTGCTAATCCCAGTAAGGCAGCTGGGTCCTGCCTTGTGAGGCTGTAGATTTGGTCTCCTGGCAGCACGGGTTGCAAGAAATAAACCCTGAAGGCTGCGCATCCAGGAATGCAAACAAGGAACTTGTTGCATCTCTTGGCCTCTACAGTGTCTTTGTTAGCACACAAAGTGTTATTTTGCATTCCAATTGCAAATGCCCTCAGCCTTTGTACGTTGGGAGCATAGCGGGTTACAATCAAGGTCATAACAGGATTCTAACCTTTTCACAAATTATTTTGACTGTTATTTCATGGCAGTTGGTTTAAAAAAACAAACACAAAGCCCAAAAAAACAAGATCCAACAAACACTTGGATTAAAAACAATCTTTATCTCAAGAAACCCACTGTGGAGGCTGTTTTGCTATGGCATTTTTATTTAAACATTTGATATTGTAAAAGTAAGAATGCTAAAAACTGTTCAGAACGTTTGGTCACTGACAAAGGTTAAAACCAACATTAGTTGCAGCAAGGCACCAGGCCACCAGTAGCTGTGAAAGTCTCAAGGCCAGCAACCTTGAGATAAAACTCCCCCTGCCTAGGGCGAGGATTCCAGGAACTAGTAAAGATAACAGCACAGACCGTCTGCTCCATGACCCCCTCATCCTTGATGTCTGGCCAAGTTCACTATGACTTGCTGAATTCCATTGCCTTTATAAGCTGACCCAATTCTGTACTCAGGGTCTCCATTTTTGCCTACGGACTGCTGCGTCGGTACACCGGGCTAATTGGGAACCTAGCTCGAGCTAGCAATAAATCACCGCTTTGCTGATTGCATGGAATTATGCCTCAGTCGTAATTGGACCCATAACGTACTTTAACAATATGGGTTAATTCTATTTTATTTTTTCACTGATTTTAGGGAATTGCAATGTTCAACTTGATCACTTGGTACTTCATTTTTATAATGAAAAATTTTGAACATACACAAAATTGGAGAGAAATTTCTCTTTTCTTGTACCTAGTTTCATTCACTATTAACATTTTCCTTTCTTGGTTCATTTACCCCTCATCCTCACTCACCCAGCCCCGCTGAACCACACTCACTTTTGATGGGAGGATGGGGGAGAGTCTGAAGTTTGCAAATCATGTCTCAGCCTTTATAGCATCTTACCTGCAAATCTGCACTACACAGTACACTCTGTCACTGACAAATCATGAATTTTCTAAGTGACCACAATGTTATCACATTTACACTTCATCAATAATTCCATATTTAACGTAATTCTCAGTAAGTGTTCTCGGTATCCAGGAGTTCAAATTGGCATCATGAGGGAAGAACTCAGCTGGCAATTTATTTACTATTGCAAAAATTACAAATTATCACGGGATTTTCTTTCACATTTACCTGCTATTTTTTTCTGCCTATTCAGTGAATTTTAGGAAAAACATGGAGTTGTTCGATTTAAAAATGGCTAAGGAGGGGGATCTTGAAAGTTTCTCCTACACAATTTTATATAAATTATTTACACTCTGTTCTGTGACTTCTCAAACAATATTAACATTCTGTGCACAATTTCCAACATGTGTTCATGCTCTGTATACTGAGGTAGAGAATAAGAGGACCCCTGGGGGACTTAGGGCCTTAGAAATAAAACGATATATCTTCGTGCAGTCCAATTTTAGTCCAATGTATTATACAGTCTTTCATTTTTAAACAAAACAAGTGCTTTAAAGAAGTACCATTCTTCCTTATCTGGGTAGTTTTCTGAGTCCCTGACAGATTTGAGTTCAGCCATCTCCCTCTTCCTCCCACAAAGGAAAGGTCTACTTTGCTGGAAAAGCATGAAAAGAATACAGAGTGAAAGGATTAATAACACACAACCCATGATATCAAGGGCTATCTTTACTAACCAAATGCACTTCAATGTGTTTTCAGATGAGAAACCTACCTTTCTTCATACCATCCATATACAACATGTAAAAACACAGGCAACATTCTAGTTGGTGCATTTCATCACATCAGAACTGAAGTCTGCTATGTTGACCAAAATAATTACAAAATTAATAGTCTAGAAATCAGTAGACTATCAAAAATACATCCATTTGCATTTCTTAGGCATAACAAGCAATTGTATTAAGTTTATTTTAATTTTTGGTAAAAGAAAGCCCAGCACTCAAGTGTTTCGGAACTCTCTGGCTTTGTTTCCTGTTCACAGTGGCTGACTGGTGTGAATTTGCAGTTATCCACAAAGCAGGTCAATGGTCAGAATGTCTTCTGCACACACTGGGCAGAGAGGATATACTGGGTACAGGTAACGGTAGATTAACTGAGAAGCACTAAGAGATCTGAGTTGTGTATACATTATGGTTTTCAAAACTGGGCATTCAGCCTCTCCTTCCCTCAAAATATAATGCAAGTTATAAAGCCTTTATGAATATTTTATGCTATTTAAGACTTTGTTTTAACTTTTTAGCGAGACGATTTCCTTTCAAAAGTCCCTTTGGGACTTTGTGGAACAGGACAGAACTAAAACGTCTGAAATATTCACTTTACTATAAGTTTGAAGATGGAAAAGTTCTAATTACTCAGTGCTTTAGAACTATTCCCCTGGTATGGGGTTTTAAAAGATTTTTAGATTTGGAATTTTTGTTTTACTCTTCATATAACAAGTGTAACTTATTGTAATATCAGTATTTTCAATACAGCCAGTTCTAGTTTTCTGTAAATATGGGAGAAAACTGTGGTTGCAAAGTGCACTTTAGTTATGGAAAACATGATTTTTAGCATGGATTTATGTTTCCTTAGATAGTCACTCAAATTAGTTCACATGCACAGATAATACACTAATTTGAAATAAAGAGTCCTGCTTGAGTCTAGAAAATAAGCCAGGAGCAAGCTAGGGTTTAAATTTTACCCACAGATATTCCATAAAATAACTCAAGCATAGATAAGTGAGAGTTGGCAGCATATGTAAACAACTGTGAATATGAATTTTTCAGAAACATCTTTAAAGCAAGTAGCTATTTTTCTTTTCATTTTATTAAAGTTATCAGCATGTGGGATTTCGTTGTTGTTAAGGCATATTTTTGAATAATAAAAAAATCATCTCTCTCTCCCGAAGAAAATTGTGGAAGCTGCCATATGCAAAAACAAAGCCGGAAATGCCTAAGGGAGAGAAAGAACCCTGCCTGTGAAATCAAGGAAGGGAGATCAAGGCTCCTCAGGGCAAATTTTATAACCAGAGGGCAGGAGTTTTATAAAAGGATAATGACGTGGGCCTGGGGTTGTGAGCAGAGAAAATTATGACATTTTCTATTCATACTGGAGAGCTTCGGTCCCAAGTTAAGCAAAGGTGGTCTGTTATTTGGAATTACTGAATTCTGGTCATTGTTGTCCCAGTAACCACCACAAAGATTGGATCACCATGGTTTCCAAGTACATAGTTTTGGGCAAATAAATGATTGAATCAATAATTATTCTGTATTATATGATTCATAAGCCATAGGCTCTACATTTTTACAATCACTACATTACTCATCCCCTCTTCATAGCTGTTATCCTCAGGAGCCCAAGTTACATTAGCAGGAAAGGGGCGTCATGGCGCAGGCGCCGAAGCACACCGGAAGCAGCAGCACTGACTAGAGAGCTCCCGCCTAAATGGGCCCCGCTGAGGAAGCAGGTGCGGGGGCCTGACAGCCTGTGCAGCCTGAGACCTTTGCAGTAATATTTTAGAGCCCTTTTCCCACACCTACCAGCCGCTGTCTGAATCCACGTTGTAGGGACAGATGAGTCAGTGTGACCCATTCTGGGAGTGTGAGGCACAGAAGAAGCTGTCAGAGGGGTTGGCACCCATCTCCATCCTGCCCCCCCCAGCAGCGGGGTGCCCCGCCCTAGAGCAGCCTCCCCTTATCTGTCAGTTCCAGGCCATTTTTTATCATATCACTTGGGGAACTTTGATGCCTTGTCTACCACAGACTACCTGAGAAAAAAGGGTTTAGAGATCACATAGCCAAATCCCTTATTTTGTTGAGTAAAGTAAAATTGTGAGAGGCCTTGTAGTTTTGCTTTAAATTCTGACAAAATATAGCTTTACACTGTCCAGAACTGAACCTGACCTTGCTTCCTTTCTTCTCTCTCTCCCTCTCTTTCATTTTTCTTAGTGTGTCCTCCTGCCTGATTAAAAGATAAATTTTAAAATACAATAAGGTAGCAATCCTAGCTTTGTGTTTTTAGAATTTAAAAAACAGGGTAGAAAGATAAGTTTAATATTTCTGGAAATTTGATCATTGGGAGGCAGGACAAAACAAGCTCCCTAAAACTTAAAGAACTGCCTTTTCTAGAAAAAAGTGTGAAATTTTGTCTTTTGTGTAAAGTTTTACTAGTTCTGCTGGGTGGGGATTCCACTGGTGAGCCTTATTTGACACGCGGGAGTGAGTCATTTAATAAATTATATCTAAAAATAAATGGGAGACGAATATCCCTATCTTAAAACCAGAAGGTTATATAAAAAGTTAGAAATTATTTACAATTTACTAGACACAATGTAAAAAATTGGCTTACATGGTTTTAAAATAAATGGGAAAGAAATGCCACACAAATCAGAAGAAAACAAAAGGTAAGTTGATATGCAACTGAATTAAAGGATGAAAATATGGAACAAGAAAGAGGGTACTTCATAATGATAAAGGTAAGATCCACAGTGGAGCGATAAAGAATAAAAATCTTTACTTACCAAATAATAAAGGATCTAAATATATGGCCTATAGGTGATACAATGAAATACCAGGATAATAGCAAGAGATAATTTACTTCTATCAGACTACAGAAATTAAATACACAAAAATAACATTATTTGAATACAATTAATAATTTGACCTAACTGGATATATATGGAACTTTGTTACCTAATAACATAAAATACACTTTTATCTCAAATGCCCATGTAATATTCCCCAATTCATGTTTACATCACAAAGAAAACACCAACCAACTCTAAAATCCAAAAGAAACACAGACCACACGGACAATCCAGTAAAAATATGGCAATGATAGATATTAATAAGCACTCTCAAATAATACTTGGCCAAAGAGTAACTCCAAACTACAGTAACACATCATTTAGAAAGTAATGCCAAATTATAGTAATTCATAGTAAATTTATTATACATATAACTGAACGATAATGAATCAAATGTGCAAATTTATAGTTTATCCCAAGGAATTTGAAATCAATCTGAGGAGATCAAAAACAGGGACAACAAAGAGAAAAAAACAATTTGAAAAACAGAAAATTAGAATTGAAAATAAATTAAATGTTACCATTGGCTAAGAAAGAGTCCTATACAAAAAGAGGTCTGGCTTTTCCTTAGCAATTAGGAGGTGAACTCTAAGCCCTTACAATGTCCTGCCTGAGAAAACTCTGTTTACCTGGACTTTTTCCTTGTTATTTTTGTCACACCAGATAGTCTAACAATGATTCATGGCATGGTTTTAGTCCACACAATATCTGCTCTACATAAAGGAAACCATGAGGGCAGTCATCATTTTATGTGACCAAACCCCAATAAAATCTCTGCCTATCAAGGTTCAGGTGGTGGTCCCTGGTTGGCAATACCCAGTACGTACCGTCACGCATGGTTGCAGGGAGAATTCAGTACTGCCCGTGATTCCACCCTGGGAAAAGAAAGTGGAACCTCCTTGTATTGGACTCTTGTCTCATTTTTCTCTTCTCTTGGTCAATTTTAATCTGTATACTTTCACGTGGTAAACGCTAACCCTGAGTCTGCAGCTTTCAGCGAGTTCTGTGAGTCCCTCTAGTAAGCTATAAAAGCAGAAGGTTATCTCTTAGGAACCCTGAACTTGTATTGGTGCAGAGTGAGAATGGTCTGCAGACTGCTCCCTCACTGTTTCAAGATAAAAATCACAAATACACAGAATGAGTAATGAGAAAAGGGAATATGAGCGCAGAATAATGCTGCAGGGCGCTTGGTGAGAAGGACCCTTGGAAAGTTGCTTTACAGGGGCTACAGCTCTTTTACCCCGTGTCTGCTCTGGGACACTCTGAGCCCTACCCAGGGAGGGAGCTTTCTTCACAAGTTTAGTTCCTTTCCCACTCCTCTGCTGGTAAATTTATATTTTCAAAGTGAGGGTTCAGTTCCCCCAGGAGGTGCAAATGCAAGCCTATTGTTTTTCTATAAACATTAGAATTGAATCACTTTTCTCAATTAGTACAAAAGTTGAGCAGTATGAGGAATAAAGATCTAAATAATTGCAAATAAAATGGAGCAAATTCATAATGGATCTGGCAACATTTGAAATAGTCCATCACTCCATCAGGCTAAAAGCCTGTGCTGAAACTCAGAGGCTCCTCTCTTGAAAGTGGATGACTAGAATTTGGCTGTGCAAACAGTGACTGTGAAAAACCTCTTGGGTTGGGATAAGGTATTGGTTAGGCACAAGAAGCAGATGAGGCAAGGGCCCTAAGATGAGTGAACACATCTTTATCTCCTACTTAGGAGGAAAATCCGGCATTCTTGGTTTTCCTTCTTTCTGAGGATCCAGCTAGAAGAGTGGATGGAGGGCAAAGCTGAGGGCAGTGGCTGAGGAACTGGTCCAAATGTCCCAAGTGCTAGAGTCCTTCTAAGAAGGAGGTCACAAGGAGGCTGAGGCGAGGTGATCTTTGTAATAGAATGAACTAGTCCACCATTCATGGAGGACTGTTATCAGCGAGGACAAAGCAAGGGGCAGAAATGGGCTCCATGTACTTGGGATAAAAAGTGAGTGCCTGGCCCAGGAAGAAACCCCATTTCCAACCTTGCTAAGAGATACATGTCCAAATCAGTCATACAGAGTAGAAGCAGGAGATGATACAGGTGGGTCAAACTTCCATGGAGAGTTCGGATGGGGGAAAATAAGGGTCTTTGCTTAACAACTAAATGTGTCATATACCATCAGTTCTCCAATTCTCTGACACCAACTGGGTGTCTAAACAATTCAATCCTGACACTACCCCAGAGTGAACGCAGATTCCACAAGTTAAGGACCTAGTCCCACAAGAGGGCTCCCACTTCAGATGCCAGCCCCAAATGTTTCTGCCCAACTGACTACCAATTCAGGGGATTCTATGACCCTCTCCCCAGGTTCAAGGACTTCCTAGAATGACTCAAAGAACTCAGGTTGTGTTTTACTTGTATTTGCTAGTTTGCTATAAATGACTCAGGAACAAAGTGGAAGGGAAGCATAAGAAGAGAAATGGATGGAGTTTCCACCAAGCTCCCATATCCTTTCTGGGACCCCCATTCCCACCCCCCACCGCCCAGTACCTTGATGTGCTCTCCAAATGCCACTGTTAAGGGGTTTTATCAATGTTTCATTACATAGGTATGATTGATTAAATAATTGACCATTAGTGATTGTATTCACTTTCTGACCTTCCCAACTTCCTGGAAGTTGAAGGATTGGAGGTTGGTGCCGAACATGCTGACACCCTTATCACCTGGTTGCTTTCCAGATGACCAGTTAGTTGCCATCCTAAAGCTCTGCAGGGGCCCCACCTGAGTCAGCTTATTAGCATATGAAAGAAACTATTATTCAGGAAATTCCAAGGGTTTTAGGAACTCAGTGCCAAGAACTGGGAACAAAGACCAAACAATTTTTTCTACCACAGGAGTAGGGAAAATACCACAGGAGTAGGGAAAAATCTTCTGTTAACCTCACTACCCACATAAATGTAGATAGAGACCTCTTCCTGGCCCACATCTAACCTCTGTACCTATCTTGAGGAGTGGAGGGGCCGCCTCACAGAGGCTTCAAGGGCCAAAAATCCTGCCCTGGGAGCCTGTGGGGCAGAATCCCACATAACACTTCAAAAATTTCCCCAGCCAAGGTTGACACCTAGCTCTATTGTGATAATTATGTATTGTTACGTGATAATTGTGTGATATATATTTATATTTATATATATACATATATATATAATATTATATGTAATTATGTGATAATTACGTATTGTTAACTTTGACAAGATCCACATTAAGAAATACATTTTCACATCTTGAATTTGTTCATTCTTGCTGTAATTAGGTCAAATGCTCTTTCATCAAAACCTACTCAACATATTAGGAGTGATTTTCTGATGTTTTCTATTTTATTGCCCATAATGTTATTGTTTTATTATAAAGATGCTAGTTGGGCTGTTTAAACCAGGATTAAAAGTTCATTCCTTTTAGGTAGCACTACTTTCTTATAATAGAAAAATGGAGACATTCATAGGTGTTTTCTGTAAACAAAATCAAGGAACTTTGCTATGAATTTTTTTTAGTCCCATTTCTTTATGATAAAGTAATGATCTTCCTTGGTGAAATCTGAAAGTCTTTTAAAAAACAATAGATATTGGGCCTCCCCGGTGGCGCAGCGGTAGAGCGCTGCGCTGTGGGGCTGTCGGCAGCGGCCACACAAGTTCGACGCCCAGCCAGGGAGAATCCCACATGGTGGGGCAGACCTCTCCTGCCTCACCAGCTGCTCCCCTCAGCAGTGTACTTCTCATCTACCTGTTCTGCTCCCCACTCTGTCTCTGGTGAACCCTCTCGCCACCCCATGCCTCTGGCCTGTACCCCAGCTTGTATGTAAAAAAAAAAATAGATATTTACTTAAAGTGATACATTTGGGAGTGGGGGAAATAAAGTAATACATTTGCAGCCCCAAAACTTCTAAACGTACATTTCACAAAAATACTTTTAAGGATAGCTGTATCCACAGATTTCAACTATAATGTTATTTCTTTACCCATTCTTTTCTTTCCCAAAAAACCTCTTCCAGATGTGGCTCAAGGTAGAACTTATCCTGAGGTTTTACCTCATATTTTGTTCACCGCTCTTTTGGTAAGATCTGTTTATTGGTCAGGTCCAATGCTCTCTTAATGCGAAACATCCCATTTTGTAAAGTTCTCAGGACATATTTTTGTGGATTTTTCTATATCTTCCTCATATATTGTATCATCTTGCACTAACCTCAGCATCCTGCTACATTGTAATACTACTATCTGTTGGGTACCTTCCAGCCACCAGCTTGTTCCTGCAACAGCTGGCCTACTCACCGTTTTGCCCCAAGACCTAAAGTCTTTCCATTTTAAAGATTATTCTTTCAGATGTCAGTATCTCTCAGCTCCCCAATGCTGGACTAAAGAAGGGGGGGCTGGTCATGGAGTGGCAGGATATGTTGGGGTAGTCTTGGGGTTTCTGGGATACCAAATAGGAAAAGACCACAACAAGGAGGGGCAAAGGATTTCACCCCAAGACTTTATATCTTTTATTGGACCATCCCTCTGGCCAATAGTACATCAAATGCCCTTTCTGGGGACAATGGATCCTAGGAATCCCCTTTTCCCCATCTACCCTTCCCTCATTCTAGTCAATGGCTTTGATAAATACACACACCATGCAAAATCCATAAACAAGAACCTTCCCTACCAGATGTCATGACTAACTATAAAACTTTAGTAATTAGGGGAATATAACACTGGTCCAGGGATAAGCTCACAGAGATGGGGGGTGGCTAGAAAGGCCTGGACCTCTAGACCCCCACCCTCCATAGATGCTGGATTTTTGAGAGGCAGCGATTCTGAGCAGTGAAGAGAGAGTTTTCAACAGAAAGTGGGAAGGATTATGGCTGTATTTTCATATTTGTATATGATTGTGAAACTGTTTAACATTATCAGGTGAAGTTAAGAGTTGAAACTTCTATACAAGGGCTATTTAAAATGTTCCAAGCAGCCCTATTGGTAATTGCCAAAACATGGAAACAACCCAAATGGCCACTGTATTCATACCACCAAATTCATATGTTGAATTCCTAACCCTTAAAGGTGACAGTAATAGTGGGGGGGGGTGTCTTTGAGGTTTAGTAGATGATGAAGGTGAAGCCCTCCTGAAAGGGATTAGTACTCTTATAAAAAAAGAGACCTCAGGGCCTCCCCGGTGGCGCAGCGGTTAAGCGCTGCACTGTGGAGCTGTCGGCAGCGGCGGCGACGCGAGTTCGACACCCAGCAGGGGAGAATCCCACATGGTGCGGCAGACCTCTCTTGCCTCGCCCGCTGCTCCCCTCAGCAGTGTATTTCTGATCTGCCTGTTCTGCTTCCCACTCTGTCTCTGGCGAACCCTCTCGCCGCCCCACGCCTCTGGCCTGTGCCCCAGCTTGTATGTATAAATAAAAAATAAATCTTAAAAAAAAAAAAGAGACCTCAGAAAGTTCCCTAGCCCCTTCCACCCACAACCAAGAAGAAGACCCTCACTTGACCACACTGGCACCCCAATCTCTGACTTCCAGTCTCCAGAACTGGGAGCACTACACTGCTGCTGTTTTTAAGTTGCCTAGTCTGTGCTCGTTTGCTATAGCAGCACAGACTAAGACAGCACTGACATCGTGACAACTCTATGGGAATGTGGCAAGCAGGGATAAAATGTGCACACACAATGAGGGGAAAGCAACTCACACAAGAAGATGATGCTATGATTCCATTACTAAAAAGCTCAAAAACAAACCATCTCAATTAAAAAATGGGCAAAGGATCTGAATAGATATTAAGCTCATGGTTATCAAAGAAATGCATGAGATTCTACTCATACCCACCTGGTTGGCTAGAATTAAAAAGACAGATAAGTGTCAGTGAAGATGTGGATAGATTGGAACCATCATACTGCTGGTGGGAATGCAAAATAACACAGCCACTTTGGAAAACAGTCTAGTGGCCCTCAGGGTGTTAAACAGTTTCTATATAATCTAACAATTCCATTTCTAGGCATATGCCCAACAGAAATGAAAATGTATGTCCACACAAACACTTGTACATAAATGTTCACAATATTCATAACAGCCAAAAAGTGAAAGCAACCTAAATGTCCATCAACTGATGAATAGATTGTTAAAATGTGGTATATTTGTACAGTATAATATTATTCAGCAAGAAAAAGTACTGATTCATACTACAACATGGATGAAACTTGAAAACATGTGGAAGAAACCAGCCACAAAGGACTATATGTTGTATGATTCCATTTATATGAGATGTTCAGAACAGGCAGATCTATAGAGATGGAAAGCAGGTGAGTGCTTGTCTAGGATTGGGAGGGGCATGGGCAGGGAAGGAGATAGGGATTGACTGTCCATGGACATGGGGTTTCTTTGGGGAACTGACCGTGGAGATGGTTGCCCAACTCCTTGAGCTTCCTAAAAACCACTGAATTGTATGTTCTAAATGGATATAAATTATTCTTCAAAGTTGTTTTCTTAAAAAACAAAGTAGGAAAACCAAATGAATCAAAGAGGTATGCTTAAGGGTAAAAGTATAAAGTCAGATAAGGTATTCTGAGAGTTGGGGTTCTGAGAGCTCAGGACAAGGAAAAATTAGAGAACCATCCCCATGGTTTTATTTTAGAAATCTGTAGAGATAGATGTCCCCTAGCCCACGGAGCGTGAGTTACAATCCCAATGATCCATTAGCTGCAGGGGAGAGCCCTTGTGTGCCTTCTCTGTGCAAAGGAGAGAGCTGAAGCACTGCAGACCATCCCCTCTCCCCGCCACCCCTCCACCTCCCCCTCTCCCTGCCAGGCATTGAGCCCACATCTTGGGGTGCTGGGGTAGCCCCTCCCCACGCAGGCAGCCCCATGTTGGGACAGACCCCCGAGACACCGTATACTCCCACAAGGGCTCAGAACGTTCCCTTCCTTCCACCCAGGTGGCTGGCCTGACCAAGCTGGAGTGCTGGAGCTGAGTCGCCATCATTCTCAGGACTCCCTGCCACCAGCAGCCACCACTGTCCCCAGGCCCCTCAGCCCCTACGCTGGACCCTCCCCACACCATTCAGAGCCACTTCCTGCAAAGAGGGTGCCCTCAGCCCTCTCTGAATCATCCCCCGCCTCTTCCCCTCAGGCCCTGCAGCACCCACCGGCCTCTTGCAGCTGCACCATGGGCAGAGTGTCTGCAGGGTCCAGGCTTCAGGGCTCTTAGGTAAACATCCCTGGGGATGGTATGATAAGTGACATTTTCCAGAACTTGCCTTTACATCACATGCTGCCCTAATAGTGTGCTCTTTTGAGATAATCCAGTTCGGACATGGTGGTCAAAACCTACATGTTTACTTCTTAGTCAGGGCCAGGAGCCATTCTTAGGTGGGATGGGAACAGGCTAGAAGGTCATGTGGGAAATAGGGACTTAGGGGGAAGAGGGGAGAGGAAAAGAAGTGAGCTGGGGAGGACTCACAAAGAGGCCTGCGGCAGAGCAAAAGGCGGAGAGAAATCACCAGCACTTGGCCAGCTGCAGCTGCCCAAGAGTGACCTTCCATCCCCCACAGCACCGCAGGCTTGGGGGGGCCTTTGGCTTGGCCCTCTCCTCATCAAAAATTCAGAGTTCCCAGTAGCTTCAAGTATCAGGATAAAGGGCAGGAGGGGAAGTGAGTGCCCCCGATCTTGTCCAGACTCCACCTTCCTACCAAGCATGTGGGGCTCCACTTTATCAATCCTCTCTTACCCCCATCCTGTTAAAAGAAGTGCCTCTTCTCTGCCCCCCACTCCCACCCTGCCTCTCAGACTAAAGCTGCAGAATAGATTCAGCAGAAGAGGAGAACAAGGCTCAGCTCCCATGGGTGCCCAGAGGTGGTGTGAGGTGCCTCTGGTCCCTGTGAAAACCTTTCTGCAGCCTCCGTGGGGCCTCGGGGGCACCTCCGCAGGAGCCGTGGGCACCGGGAGCCAGGGTCTTAGGCAGGTGCAGCATCTCTTCTCCACTCCCTCCGAGATCCCTCCTGGGTTCCTGCCATGTCCACATCTGGAACATTCTCCCATGCTAAGGGGAGGCCCTTTCTCCAGGTTTCTGCTGTCCATACTGGCCTCACCAGCGCGCACACACACGCACACACACCCCACTCTACCACAGGCCTGTAAGTGAGCAGATGACAAGAGGGGACAGAGATGCCTTTTCTGGAGTGGAGTGATCAGTCTCCAGACTGGGCTTCCAGACTCACAGCTTTGCTCTGAGTGCAGCTGGAGCAGTGGGCGGAGGACAAGCAGGGGAGGGGACCAAGTTGGGGGAGGGCAGCAGGGAGGTCAGTCTGGAGTCTGCACTGCCTCCTCTCTTCCCTTTCGGGAGGGGGCCAGGGTGAGTACTGAGAGCACAAAGCTCTCGGTGCTCAGCAGGGGCAGCAGGTTTCCGTGTGGACGGCAGGCCTGTCTTGGAGGGGCTGCGAATGCCACTGTAGGGCAGCCCCAGAGGGGCTGCTGTTGCCGACATTCTGGTTCAGTTTAAATTCCAGAGAGTACAAACGGTCTTGAAGTGAACCCATTGCCAGCAAGTCATTGCCAGGAAGAAAACTTAAAATTTTAAAAGCACACTATTTATGCCTCTTCAAATGGCAAGTGAATTCAAATAGAAAGGGCCCAAAACTCCCACCTCCCTGTGAGCCCTCCCTCAGCCTGCCTGAGCCTGACAATCTGGGGCTGGGGGCAGGAGCAGGGGTGGGCTAGCTGGACCTGGGGGTTGGGCAGTGACTCCTACAGAACCAGGACAAAGGAGGGCAAGCTGGCAGCACCCCGAAGGGTGCAACTCCTAGAGAGGCACCTCTGCAGCTGGCCCAAGTTTTAGGTCCAGATGACAGGTGAGGCAGAGACCCCCACCTCCCAGGAGTGGAGCCAGGCCCCAAGCAGCAGCTCCCGAGTGACTCATGGGACCTTCCCTGCTTAGGGCCCCCAGAAGCAGCAGGGGAACACTTGGGAGAGGCAGTGGAGAGTTTACATGTGCAGGGGAGAGTTTACAGTGGAGAGTTTACATGTGCAGGAGTCAGAGAGGGGTGCCCATGAGCCTGCCTTGCCTGTGTCCCCACATTGAGGCCAAGGTAAAGGGAACACAAGGGGGGACCCACATAGTTTTCTTTCTAAAGAATGGGCCAAAGAGGCTTTTTATGAATTTTTTCAGCAATAGGGGCTTTTTAAAAATACTTTCCTTTCTGCTGTCACTATTAATTCCACCAGTAACTTTACATTTGCCTCGTTTTTGAGTCATAAAACTTCAATCCTCTTTACCACTCCCCAACCCAGAGGCCTCAAGTGCCTCTGAACAGTAACTGCTCCTGGGACATAGGTTCCAGGCCTTCCACGCCGCCTTAACTTCGCATATATATTCCTCTGTACTGTCTTTTTCATAGCAGGTGTCGATATGAATATATTCATGCACTTTTTGCCTTTTTAGCAATGTTTTTAGGCTCTCTCCCTATATATAGGTATGTGAAATCCTTTAACTTGCAAGCTCTGCTTCATTGTAGGCGTGGATCAGCTTTCATTTCTGCTTTCCTCCTATGGATGGACATTTAGGATTCCTGCACCACCACCCGGTCCTCAGTAACTCTAGCACCAAGTGCCACAGCAAACTGGGAGGCTGTGTGGCAGTCAGCTGCTGTAGCAGGGGTTTTATCAAAAACTTTGTTTAGACTGTCCATTGCATGGTGATAATTAGTGGCAAACAGGCTTTTACTCAAGTGACTTTGAATTCTGTACATTGCAACCCCCTCCCCTAGCCCTCTGCTGTGTGTGTCTACTTCTTCCTGGTAGACGTTGAAATAGAATCACATCAGTTTCCATGAGTGCTGCCCGATGTTTACTCCAAATGGATCCCCAACATTTTTCTGTCAGCTCAGATTTTATTCATCCTCTCTAGCCTAGCTTCCTCTGCCTCCTGAGGGGTTTCTCTCCCTCCACCTGTCCCTGGCCTGGGCCTTATCTCATCAAGCTCCATGGCTCCACCCATATGCTGATCACCCACCCACCTCTCTCTGACCCCAAGCCTCACACATTGAACCCCTCCCAGCCAATCTTGGATGGGCCTGGGGATCCTTTTACAAACTGAACCGGGCACCTCCCTCTGCCCACTATAGCCCTAGCTCCCCACTCCCCTCTCCCCCATCTTGGTTAAGGGCAGGGGCACCACACCAGCCAGTCACCACACCCAGCCATCATCCCTGTCTTCACAGCCCTGCCCGACCACCCAGCCTGTGACTTCTGTTATTGTTTATAGCTGAAACAACAAACACAAAACAAACACAAGACTATGATTCTCCACCCACTAGCCCAGGCCATCTTCCCTCCTGCCCACATCATCTCCTGACTGGCTTCTTTCCCACCATTTTCCTGACACCTTGTACGCTGTCCCTGTCCCCACTGCCCCCAGTGCTGCCTTCCGGGTCACACATCTGCTGCGCCCCTCAACCCTCTTCCTCAGAGTATGGCCTAATGATTTCACCTCTGCTTCCTCACCAGCATTATCTTTCTATTCTCTTCTGTTCTAAGCTCCAGCCCCACCTACAAGAGTTGAGAGGCTCCCAAAGTTCGGACCCTCTTAGGCACCTGTCCAGGATATGGCTCCTTCCTCACCCTCAGCCCACAACATCCTGCAGACCCCCTTCATGCGTCAGTTCCTACTCATCCTTCTGGCCCCCCTAAACACCACTTCCTCTAGGGAGCCCTCCCAGGCCCACCCCCCCCACCCGGATTAAGTCCCGAATCCAGGGCCATTCGTGGTCACCAGGGCATGGCTGGGGGCTGCTGGGAGTTGACCCAGGATGTGTTGGGGGTTGGTTGCAACCGTTGGGAGTTGCCTGGGGCCGTTGGGAGTTGCCTGGGGCCGTTGGGAGTTGCCTGGGGTCCGCGGTGGCCAGACAGTTGCAAGAACGCTGAGAAAGGCTGGATCTGAGCTAAGAGTAGGGTTGATCCAAGACAAGCAGGGCTAGAGGGGGGGGCGGGAGGGGGGAGGCAAGGAATAGGTGCCTGGGGACACTCACCCACCAGCACCCACCACCCGCAGTGAGGAGGAATCCAACCACGAACCTTCCCAGAGGCGGGGTCGCAGGGTTTCCACTCATGAGCCAGAACGCCCCAGAGCGTCCCCCTGCCTTGCCCCCCCACCCCCACCCCCCCGCTCAGATCGAGGGGCTGGGGGGCAGTGCTGGCCGCTCCTGCCACAACATACAGGTCTGGTCTCCGAAGGAGACAGAGCCCCCTGGTCTGTCCTCGGGAGAGTCCCGCCCGCGGGAGGCTCGGCTCACGCCCAAGCCCAGGGCTGCTACGACTCAGAGCCAACCCCCCCCCCTCCCCGCGCCTCAGGCGTGGGAGAAGCGTGGGTGCCCGAATGGACGCAGTTTCCCGCCGTATGGGGGCTGTTTCCTGACCTGTTTGAGCGCAGGCTCCAGTTTTGGAGGCTTTGGAGGACTTTTCTGACAGCTCTGCGTCTCTGCTCCCTCCAGGGCAGCTGGGGCCCAGGGGGCCTTTGTCAGGGACTCATCACCAGCTCCACCCAGTCCCCCAAGCCCCTTTTTATTTTTGTTTTATGACTAGTTCTCTTCTTATTCCTCCATGGGGTCAGTTGTGGTCCCTTGTTTGCTCATGTCCTTTTGTATCAACATTTTGGGGGCACCCTCACACCCTGAGAGTACACTAGGACTCTGGCCAATGGGATAATAGCGAAGGTGACAGAGCAAACCTGAGAAGTACCTGCTGCTCCTAGAAACCTGCCTCCCTAAGAGCAACCCTGACTTTCTGACAACTGACCCAGGCCCCACAAAGACCCAACTGAGAAAGCCATCGGGGGTCCTCCTGCTCCCAGCCCATCTGCCACCTCTCCCCAGACATGTGAGTACCCCCAGCCTGAGTCAGCCAGCCTGGCCAGGACCAGAACTGCCCAGTGCATCTTGAATTAAATCAGTGCTGTTGATTTGGATTAGACAACAGGTGACTTACAGGCCACACAAACCTTCAGAGGACTCCCTCTGTCTCTCCTCCCCCTTCCACCTTCCTCTCTCTTCACACTGTCATTCTGGACACCAAGCCTGGCAGAGCTCCACCAGGGTTTCTAAAGAAGAATCTCCCCAAATATTTGACACGGATCCCCTACATCAGAGTCTACTGGAGAACACTCTATAAACACTAAGTTCTGGGAATTGCCAGGAATCTCTGGGAGGGCAGGATAAGAATCTTCAATTTGACTAATACTACTCTGTCCCATATGATGTGTTTTAACTGCTCATCTTCCTCCACCATTGATGCAGTATCATTACTTGGGCCATCAGATGTGGACCTAAGAAGGCAGCCCTGGGGAATCTGGAAGACATGGGTCATCAGTCCATGCACTCGCCTCCGTAAGCACCCTGCTTTCAGCCACTCCGGGGCTAGCTGGCAGGGCCCACCGCCTCTGACTCACCTCAGTCCAGGGACTTCTGAAAACTGAAATGAAGTTAATGGAGAAATTAAGGTGAGGCCCAAGCAAGTGATCTCCCTGCATTTGAGTCTGCATTTCAGAGTTAACTAGGGGAAGGTCAGTTTTACCATAATTCCCTCTGCAGAGCTCCTGAGCTCACTTTCTAAGAAAAAGGCCAGGATATGCCCCAGAAAGGATAAAATCAATCACCTCCCCTTCAGACAGTGAGTTCCTAGGGAAGTGACTTGAGTCAGAACTACCGCCAATGTTTTTCCTCTCATGGGCCCTTTCCTCCCCAGTACTGGCTAGGGGCCAAGGCCCAAAAGAACCGGGTGCCCAGCCAAACTCACACACAGGCTGTGAGCTTACCGCTGGAACAGCAAGGACCAAAGGCTGACCTCAGTGACTTGGGACAAAGGGACAATGAGAGCCTGTGAGGGTCATGGCCTGCCCCACCAAGTCCAGCTCCTGAGTAGGCACCCACAATACCAACAGCTTTTCTGACAAAGACCTTCCAGACACTATTGGACTATTCCCTTCACCGCCATGGAGGTGGGAGGAGTCAGCTTTTTAAGCACACACAGTTGAAGCAGACAAATGGCAAGAAGATAGTCATGACGGTGGTAGTGACGGTGGCCAGGATCAAGTGCACCCATCAGCCCCCATATGTGGCCCTAGGCTAAATGCCTAGGGCTTCTAGTCCCAGTTCTGTTTCTAGATGAAAGGAGGAGACTTTACTATCCATTCCTTCAACTGCTTTTTCCTTCAAATTTGCTTTAACTAAATCCTCCATGCTCTTTTTTTTTTAGCAACAACTTGGATCTTAAGATTTCTTTGGCACTTGAAAGTTCTTGGCTCAGTATTTACGGAATTATTATCACAGATTCCCTTCTCTCTTTATTAGACAGTACAAAGTTCAGAGAAAGATTAGAAGAGGAATTGGGGGTGTGAAATCTGACCTGTGAGAATGTTAGCACCATTTCTTCATTGCACATCTACTGTGTGGCTTATTTCATATGCTGTCCTGGATCATAGCACAGTCTCAGGTGCATGTTGCCATCCACATGAATGTGAGGGTGTGGCTTTGAAAGATCTTTCTTTGTATGAGGTGATTGCCAATGAGCACCAGAAGGGCTTACAGGTGATTTTAAGTAAATTGCCTCAAACTAGAGCAGGTTCTTTAAGTTGGAAGCCTTCAGATTCTGTCCAGGTGTTAGCTGTCCTGCTTTGGTGGACTGAGGTTAACCAAAGGAGGAAAGCTGGAAAAAATGGGAAACTCATCTCATGACTTTCTATCTACATGGATCAACTCCCTCCCCACCCCTCACACACACAGCCTTCTTGCCTTTTTTCTCTGCAGCACCTCTCAGTAATTTTTTATATTTTCACCAGAACTTTTAGCAGTTATCCCCAGAGATTGTTTGATAGGAATCCAGCCATTACAGAAACACATCCAATCTGTTAGCAAAGTTTTGGGAAATCGGGTAGTTTCCTGACTGAACCTTAAACCAGAGACCAGTCTGCACAGGAATCTTACCTTAGGTAATGACCTTGAGAAGTTCTGTGTGCATTGTAGCTATGTTGCCATTGCTCAAAACGTGGATAGGACCCCTCACTGGAAGCTTCCTTTGGGGTGAGTTCAGAAGGCATATAAAAACTTGCTTTCATTCCTCAAGTCAGCTTTCAATTTTCGTGTTGTCACGAAAGCGAGTGAGGATACACTCTTCCCACCTATCTCCAGCTGAACCCCTTGTGAAAGGTTAATAGGTAACAAATCATGTTCTAATTGCCTTGGGTCCTGTTTTTGGCCCTGAGCATCAGGTCTCAGGGTTGAAGTCACAGAAGCCATGTTGGGCCCAACCTTCACCAAGGTTTGGAAAAGTACCAGCGAGGAAGCAGTCCATGCGAAGCGTGCGTCTGCCCCCTTGTGGCTAACAGAGTTACTGACAGCAACCGGCTTAGGTTTGTGGGTTTAAATATATTAGTCATAAATTCCTTCATTTGCCCATTTTAATTTAGATAGTAGTCTCTATGGACATATACATTATTTTAACTATAAAATTTAAGGTTTATCTCAAGTTTTTTTTTATCTTTAACTCATAAATCTATTGTTTTTATAGAGAAAAAACAGATTAAACATCTCTTCACTTTGGTTCCTTCACATGATAAATGCCTTTCTAATGGGCTTCTCTCTGAATTACAGAATAAGTTCCTGGAGAATGGGAGAAGTTTCTAGTTCTTTGCCAGGTCACATGTTCCTAGTTTCAGTACAGGATCCCTGGCTTTTAGCAAACGTTGAATAGTAAAACCATAACGTGTAGGAGTTTTTCTCTTTGCTTTTGCAACAAATATGGCAGGTGGTGACTTTTTTATTTGATCTTCTGTTACATAGATTATTGCTGGCAGAGAAGACCTGAAGACACTTCCCAAGCATGTGGAAGAATGCTTTCCGAAGGGTTCAGCCTTGCAGCCTCTTCCTGGATATTCAAATGAAACAGGTCAGCAAGTTCAATTGGCCTAACTGAAATGCAAAGAAACAATACTGAAATGCACTCTCATTAATCATGCTAACAAAGTTCCATAATTATTATGGGTGATGATATGTTGAAAGCTGTGGGCATCTTTGTTGCTACTTAAAAATGCAGTTTGGGAGGAACTCCCTGATTGGCGCAGTGAATTAAGCCTTAGACTATCAAGCTATCCAGAGCCACTGCAGCACAAGTTCGATCCCCAGCCAGGGAGCTTCCCACATGGTGCAGCAGACCTCTCCTGCCTCACCCACTGCTCCCCTCAGTAGTGTACTTCACTCGATCTGCCTGCTGTGCTCCCCACTCTGTCTCTGATGAATCCTCTCACACCCCACACACATACAGCTGGCCTACACCCCAGTTCTTGTATGCATAAATAAATAAATCTTTTTTATAAATGCAATTTGGGGGCCCCCCCCGGTGGCACGGTGGTTAGGTGCTGTGCTGTGGAGCTGTCGAGTTCGACACCCGGCCAGGGAGAGTTCCCACATGGCATGGCAGACCCCTCCTGCCTCGCCCGCTGCTCCCCTCAGCAGTGCATTTCGGTCAATCTGTCTGTTCTGCTCCCCACTCTCTCTGGTGAACCCTCTCGCCACCCCACACCTCTGGTCTGTACCCCAGCTTGTATGCATAAATAAATAAATCTTCCAAAAAAATGCAATTTGGCAAAATGTAATGCTTATATTTTAAATCCTTAAAATGCCCCGTCATTTAATCTAGTTAACCTCAAGATCGTTTATGTTTATAAAAGTAGAAAACTTTTTAAGTAAAAATTATGTAAAATATTAACTTAGGAAAATACATAAGCTATTTTTTAGCTCACTTAATAGCTTATTAGGAACTAATTTATACAACAGCTGGATACTATATATTTACTAAAGCTATGATGTGGAGAAATGCTTGTAAATTCTATGGGGAAAAGTCAGTTAGCTACATAGTGTGTATTTAAAGATTCTTACCTAACAGCATCTCCCAATAAGCTCATTATAATGCTAGAAGGAAGCAGTGATGGTGGATATCCTCTTTTTTTCTGACACTGGTGAAAACACCTCTAGAATTTTCCCATTATATCAAACAATCTGTTGAGTCACAAACTTTCTTAGAGCTAAGTTGTTGAAAACAACTTTATCATTTCTTTTGCTCACAAATATGCTGTTTTGACAGAACTTGACAGGAGTGACTTACACCTGCCCCCCCTGCAGCAGCTGAGGTGGTCGGATCAAGACTGGACGATTCACTTGATACAGATCACCCACGTGGTTCGGGACCAGTTTCACCTCCAAGTGGGCTTCTCTCAGCCTCAGGCGTCCTCCGTGAATGGTGGTTGAGTTTCCAGGATAAATGTCCGAAGAGATTAAGAGGGGGAGGCAGCTATTATGCCATAGCGTGGGAAATCATGGAGGATCATTTCTGCCTGCCTTACTGACTGAAGGATCACAAAGTTCAGACAGGCTGGGAGGGTGGGCAGGGGGCTTGAGAGTTGGGGTGGGTGGCGGTGGATGTAGATCTACTCACGTTGTCAGTGGCAAGGAAGGTCACACTATAAAATGAGTCCAGGGGATGAGAGACATTCTGGATCCTAAAGCTGATGTCATAACCTCTCACTCCCACTCATGGAATACTTTATCTTCTACTTGTCCCTTATGCTCTTCATATTTTTTAACGCTTTTATTTTGCTTAGTTTTTATCTCATAAATTAGACATTTTATCAATCTCTACAGTGCTTGCCACGAAGGTATGTGTCTCTAAAGCATATAACTTACCTTCCCTGTTTTGAATTTTTTACAAATGGAATCACATATGAGGAATAATTTCTGTTAACTCCTCTTTTGCCCAAAGTTGCTTATAAGATTTATGCAGGTCATTCCATGTAGCTGTGCCTAGTTCTCTTTCATTGTTGTCTGGCACCTTGTGATATACGTGGATGGCAGCTTGTCAGCTGAACTGTAGATGGACCTTGGGTCATTTCCAAGCTTGTTGATTAGAATTCTTGGTTACATATTCTAGGGTAGATGTGCCTGAGTTCCTTTGGTGTATACCCCCAGAAGGGGGCAAACAGATGTTTATGTCACTAAATAATGCCAAAATATATAAATGCATACTCCTACCAGCCAGTAGGAAAGTTCTTATTCCAGAATTCTATTATCATAATCTAATTTTGCCAGGCTTCTTTCTTGTCTCTGTAGGTTTGTAATGGAAAACGTTCAACCCTACCTTGGTCTCACCTTCCTGCATGCCATCCTTCCAGGGAGCAAGAGTGTCACCTCCTTCAGAGTGTGCCACTTCAGATACATGACTCAAAACTGCTTGAATAGGTTGTACAGAAGGGTATGGCTGAGTATATTGTAGACCAGAAGCTGAATGTGCCTATATTAGCAAAACTCTGAAATCCTTCCATTTCTGTTTTCAAGCTAGTCAGCTGGAATTATTGTTTCTCACAGGACTTTCTTGAAAGCAGTCAAGAAATTGTGTGAACTAAGTCAATAAGTCATCATTCTTGATATTTCGGCCACTTTCTAATACCATGGATTTGGTCAAATTTAGTCTACTTTCCCCCACTTTACCCTGCCCCCTAAATAATGTAGGCCTCAACTCTGACCATTTTACCACTATATAACAGGAGGCACCAATTTCTTACCAAGTGCCCAGCTAAAAATCAGGGGATCTGTTACTATGGAAGAAGGGAGGATGGACATTGGTAGATCACTGGCACTCATGGTCAGTTTCCTTCTGGGATCACTTTTTTCTGTATTTTTGTTTACTGGAAAAGTCTATTGTCCTAATTCTCAGGTAACAGAGCCGGAATGACATTTTTTCCTCAAAAAAGGTCTGTCTTCTGTCGAAATAGATGGGGAACAGTCAGGCATCCTTTTTCTCTTTGGTTGCTTTCAAGAATTTTTTGGTGTGTCTATGATTCCTCAACAATGTAACTGAGGACAGGTTCTGTCTTTTCTCTCTAATAGTGACTGACCTATTCTCTCTTTCCTCTCCCTCTGGAACTCTAACTAGATGTTTGACTTTCTCATTTAACTTCCCTTTCCTATTTTCTGTCCTTCTCTCTCTGTTCTGCTTGTAATTTCTTCTAACTTTCTATCCACCAAATCCCTCTTTAACAGTGTCTTATTTCACCAGCCATTGTGTTTTAAATTTGATATTTTTTTCATCTCTCAATCGGAAAAGCACAGAGGATTTGTAATTAAATACTGTTTTGTGAAAACAATTTCCTAACAGAATTACATCTATATGAAATGACACACATGAATACAAAAAAAAAAAAAAATCCCCATAAGGGATTTTGAAACAAAAGTCAATCCATCCTGTTGATTCCTTTTAGGCTTGAAAGCTTGTGAATCCCCTGTGAGGCCAGGATGGTCTGGGATTTCCCCTCGTAAATCATAAATGGAAGATGTCCCTCAGGTTGGGGTAGGGTATTGGATGGAAGGAAACGCTAAGGTCCATGGCTACAGAGGTGGTGGAGGGCCTGACAGTGGGGACTTGGTAACACTTCTGACAATGTTGGGTGCTCTTTGCACACGTGTGAACTGAGCCAGTTATCCATGGGGAGAGAAGAGTGCTCCTTGGGCCATTGTCTTCCAGTGAGGGTACACAGGGGGAACTGCAGTTGACTGGAGCTATAGCCTTTCCTGGTCCCCGACTCATTTCCAGAGATACCTAGAAGAGAGAAAACTTCAGTGAGTTTTCCGCAGGTTGGGCAGTGGAGGTCTGTACCCTTCACATGATCCCCAGCTTCCCATGAGGGTAGAACCTCTCTCAGCCCCACTTGAGGCCGAGCTGACACTGCTCCTCCCAGAGGGGTTTCTTTGCTCTCTTGCAATTCTCCTCAATGATTCTCTTCAGATGCCTCTCTCCTCTACCCTGATACCAATGGTTCTTGCTTTACACAGCTTAGTGTTTCTATTATCCTCACCTCTGTCCTCAGAAAATTATTTGTTAACCCATTAGTTATTTGCCTCCCCCTTCAAAATCTAACTGCCAGCAGGTCACAAGCTTTGTTTCCATCCATTGCTCTATCCCTGAAGTATAGACTAGTGTCTGGTCCAGAGTAAGTGCTTAATAAATATTTGTTGATTCTTAGACTTGAGATTCTTTGCAAAGATAGAATTGGATCATTCTTAGATTATTCCTAAGTGAAACCCCTGAACTTAGCATTTGCCGTGGGCTCTGCTCTATGAAATGTGTCATCTAATGTTTGGCATGTCGTTTTGGAGCAGGTTTTTCAAAGAATTTAATGATCTCGTCTGTCTTGCATAAAAGGTCTAGATTACTCAGGCAGCTCAGAAACCCCCTGGCAATACTGACATTTACTATTTGAAATCTGATTTAGAACATGGGTTGAGCTGTTCCAACAGGATCCCAAGTAGTAGTAGTGTCTTAAAAGGGTACCATTTAAATTATCTTTCGCATGTCTCAGAATAAGCATATCAAAAAATGTGTAAAAGCTCTTTAGGAAAAATTACAAAATGTTATTGAGGGGCATAAATATGAGAAACTGGTAAGATATATAGACTGTTCATAAATTAAAAACTCAATACTGCACACCCATCGTTACTGCTCTAAATCTCAAGTCCAACTCCAACTATAATAGCTGGTTAAAAAATGTATGACAGTGTAAAAGGATGAGTTTAGCCAAGACTCTCTTGAAGAAGAGGAAGGTAGGAGGATTGCCCTACTCCTTGCGACAGATTTTAAAATTGCAGTAAAGAGGAAGGATAGTGTAGCATTGGTGCAGGGGCAGACTCCGAGCAGGGAGAATAGAGGCCGGGACCAGACTCTGCCTGGATGGGCCTTGGAATTTTGAGGCAGCAATGTGAGCAGTGAAGAAAAGAGTGTTTTCAACAGAAAGTGCTAAGGCTTGTGGCTGTGTTTTCACAGGATTTTGTGTGTGGCTATGCAAGTTTAACTGGTGAAGTTAGTTTAAAACTAGCAGTAGGAAAACTATGTCTAGAACCTGGAAAAAAACCAAGTGGTGATTGTGGTACGTCATGTCATTGCTCTACAGGGGCTTTGGCAACTAGGGATGAAAAGCACTAACATAACATGGAGGGGAAGAAACAAGCCACACAAGAAGACATGCTATGATTCCATTTGTAGGAAGCTCAAAACCAAACGGCAACTCAACAATTCTTGATTGGAAGGTAATTGTTATGTGAATCAGTCAAACCATCCAAGGGACTGCAGGAGCTCTGTAACTTCAGGGAGAGCTCCTTTCCAGTTCAAAATATGCACAATGGCTAGATGCTCTAACTTGATTCTGGAATACACAGATGTCTATCATCATTTGCATGTATGATGCATTTTAGACTAAAATGGTACAGTAACCGTATAAAGTGATGCAGATAATGTGCACTTGCTACATGCCAGACCCAGGCTAATTGCTGTGCACAACAATCTCTGAATCACAACAGCTCCATGATTAGCCCCGTCTGATTGTGAGACCACTAAGGAGTTGGAGACATCTTCCCTTGCCCAGAACCACACACTTGGTATGGGCTGGGCAGGACATGTCTGATTCCAAAGCCCAGACTCTGTCTCACTGTGCAGCAGGTTGGCGGTAATACAACCAGAGCCCCTCACAGACCACCTGGTGTGAGGCTGCCCTTTTGCTGGACCATGACCCAGATTAGACCAGTCTCACCCACTCTCACCCACACTCACCAGATCACAGCCCCAAGGGACCTTCAGAGTGCAGCATGTCCTCAGAATACCCAGTGAGCCTGCAACTTTGATGTAGAGGATGTACAACATCCTGGTGTTGAAAGCTGGTGCCACAAACCCCCATGAACTCTGCACCCCAGAACAAAGTCCAAGAATGGGCACCTCAAGTCTCATCGGGAACCCCAAGCTCTGTAAGTGGAATTTACCTCCCCAGCTCTTCCCTAAATGCTTGTCTCCAAGGTTATTCTTGACCACTTTATCCACTCAAGTGCTTACCAGTATCTACGCACCAAGTGCCAGATTCTCCATCAGGCTGATTTCAATGGGGACGTATTAGAAAAGATACGCTTGTTGCCCCTTCCTATGAAAGCAGCTCCTAAGGTACTTAGGAAAGGACAAGGGGATCTTTACAAAGTTCTGTATGGGGTTGTTTCTTTAAGCTGTTTTAGCTTAGTAGCTCCTATAAGCTTAGAAGACAAAGCCTCACAAATGCATGGAAGCTGATAATTGTGAATATCAAGCTGTAAGGCTTATCTCATACCACATTCTTCCCACAATAAAAAAAAAATCTTGGCCATGTATTATTCACAGCAAGGTCTTTTCAAGTTTGGGACAAGTTAGCATTTTCTGGATGAAGAGAGGTGCTGGGAGGTGGGGGTGGGTGCTTGAGAACCTTGATCAGTCTCCTGCTAAGGAGCGGCCAACAGCAAATCCTGGAGCACTCGACGGCTCACACTTGCGGGGGAAAATGCCATTGTTTCACAGCACATTGGGATGGGATAATCACGAGGTGGTGCTGCAGACCACCCAAGACACAACCAGGCAGAGCCAAGGAAGGTTTGGACTGGCAAGTATAGGGTGCCTATTCCAGTTCAAGGGTGCTGACTGTGCAGCCATGGGGCAGCTACTGGGTCCCAGTTGGGTGTCATCAGGTTTGCAGCCCTGCTCAGGACAAAATGTCAACAGCGGGATCTGGACAGTTCTTAGTGAGGATGAGAGCCCAGGGAAGCCAAACTTTAAGTTAGGGTGTAGACCGGGGATGATGACCTGATTTCCACTAAGAATAAACCATGCTTGTCAGAGGAAATAAACCATGCTTGTCAGATGACCTGATTTCCACTAAGAATAAACCATGCTTGTCAGAGCAAAGGGTAAAGAGGAAGCAAGAGCTCTGAGTGGGATCCTGGGGGGAAGGAGGAGGGTCACAAAGATGGGTTGGGGAATGTCTTAAGTTTCCAGGTGGTGCCAAACCAGGGATGACAGGGTTTTTACCACAGTATTAACTGAGGATGTTTGAGCTGTGGGAGTCCCCTCATGGCCTTAGTACCCCTGTAAAGGGCCAAGGGAATGTGGTCATATGGATATTATGTACATTTCCCAAGCAAGTAAGGAATGTAAGTCTTCCAGGTTCCTCAAAACATGGATCCACTCATTTTCTCCACTTTTTCAGTAGGCCCAGTTATTGTGAAATCAACTCAGGAAAAGTTTGAGATGCATATGAAATGGTAAATATAGAAGAGCATTATGTAACAGGATGAAATACTGCTTGCTACTCACACAACCCTCAGACCCTATAGGCAAAAATGGGGCAGGCTCTGGCCCCTCCAGGAAAAACTACAGCCTTTTTCCAAAGTAGATCTGTAAAGAGATCTACTCATGTAATGGGCAAACCAAATCCACTCAAATCTGAAATTGGAGAACTTACCAATGTAGATACGAACATCAAGATTTCTGGACCTTGGAGAAATATTCCTAGGGTTACTTCCTGAGTGTACACATTACATTGATTTTTCAGATCCAGAATAAACTAAACTGGACACAACTTTTACAAACTTTATTTTCCGTTAACCTTTCTTCTACTTTCTGTTCGAGTCTCGGGAAGAACAGCTTAAGACCACTCAGTAGTTGTTCCTACCCACTCAGTGGCTTGAGCAGTGGGAGCTGCAGACCAGTCTTCAGTGGCAGGCTGGGCACTCCAGTCTTCTGTTAAGAAAACAGACAAAAACCCATCAGCTCCATTCCCAAACTAATATGCCTGTCACACCATCCCCACACCACCCCTCCTTTCAAAAGCAAATGAATTTATCAACTTACTAGCATACCTACAACCCCCTGGCCTGGAAATCCTTTAATGCTGCTACCTACAAGCATGGAGATTAAGCTCCAAATTGCCAACCATTTACTTTTATCAAGATATTTACCAGTAGGGAACTGCTGGATAGGCACAGAGGGCACCTGCACGCCCTCAGACCAGTCTGTCACCTCAGGCTGAGTAGCAGTAAACTCAGGAGCTGGAGCTGTCCATTCACCCTGGAATTCCTCCTTGGTCACAGCCTTTTCAGCAGCAGCCTGCTCTTCCTTTTCAATCTAGTTATGAGAAAGAAAATGTTTATAGGGACTGACAAATTTTAATTCCATGAAACAGAACAGTTTGCTTATGTGATCACAAGCCTTTGTGGAGGAAGCTCACCTCTTCAGGATCCCTGTAGAAGTAGAGATCAGGCATGACCTCCCATGGGTGTTCACGGGAGATGGTGCCACGCATGCGCAGAACTTCCCGGGCCAGCATCCACCACATGAGACCCACGGAGTGAGCTCCCTGCAAGAGGGCCAGGTTATTAGAATGGACAGTAGTCAGCCCCAAACAGCACCTCCATATTTCTAACCCACCCCCATATCACCCAAATACCTGGTCCCAAAGACGACTAATTCTCAAATGATTGTACACTGAACCATTTAGGATCAAAAAAAAATTTTTTTGCCAACTCCATCAAAGGGCAACAAAATGATATCCTTGGAATTAGTGCAGGGACACTGGTATTTAAACAAGCTCTTTGGGGGGGGGGGGTGATTCGTTTGTAGAATCAGGGTTTTGAGAACAGGATAACCTAGGCTAATCTGAACCACACGCAACCCACCTTTCCAGGCTGTTAAAGCAGGATTCAAGTTAGTCTGAAAACAAAGGTCAAAGTAGTGCCTGAGGCCCAAAAAGAGCAAGAAATATGGAGAAGAGCAGAAAACACAGGCTACTTTTCAAAAGCTTTCATCACTTCTTAAAAGTTCATACATTAGAATTGTAGCAAGGTATCATCAAACTCCACTCATTGAGCCAAGACCCTTGTGGAGTTAGTAAAAAAATCTTGCCCCTCATGTAGCACACTACCTACACTTGTGAGTTCACTGGCCAGTCAGGGGCCTCAACTCCAAGCTCTAACAATGTGCAGAGGAATGTCCAATCGTTTCTAGAGCAGATTCTCAAGCTCAAGATCATAAACATGTTACCTTATTGTTGCAGGGGATGGCAATGTCCACATAGCGCAGAGGGGAGTCTGTGTTACACAGAGCAATGGTAGGCAGGTTAACGTAAGATGCCTCTGTGAGAGGCTGGTGGTCAGCCCTGGGATCAGTAACCACCAAAAGTCTTGGTTCCCGGAAAGCTGCCTGAATTTGGTTAGTGAAGGTTCCAGGAGTGAAGCGGCCAGCAATAGGAGTGGCTCCAGTGGCAGCAGCAAACTTCAGCACAGCTCGCTTGAAGAATGAACAGAAGAGTCAGCATACTCTCCAGAGGTAGTCCCAGCTGGTTCTCATAATTGGAACTCATGTAAATGTGCCGACACCCACGTCTGTAATCACACCAAGTAGCCTATCTAGCTGAAGCCCTTTTATAAAAACAGTCCTTTCTCAAAAATGAAAGCGTCAAATTAAACACTTATAACCATCCAGTAATTCTACATCTTCCCTGCAAAGTATTTAGAGTCTAGAAACACATTAAACCTGTTCCTGACCCCAGGCACTGTTCCTGTAGACTATGCCCATTCATCAACAGACTCAGGTGTGTGGCCCCCTGGCCTTCTCGTTTTGGGGAGCTCCAGATCCACACTGCCTCGTTCCAAGTACCAAGAAGGTGAGTGCCTTGCATAAGCTACTCACATGCCTCCCAGTCTCTCACAGGGTTGTAAAAATTAAAGCAGCTTGACACTCAACAGTGCTTCCATCTTAGCTAACCTGTATAAAGCAAGAATACAACCAGTTTTCTTTACCATCCTTTTCTTCCAGAGATTTTCCTACAGCCCCTCAAGAACCAGACAGATTTCCTGTTTTTCTACTATATCCCAAACACCTAGTACCACTATCTAACTAAATCTAAGTGTTCAATTTTTACTGAAGGCATGAGGGATGGCATTAAGTTAATGTTAGAGAAGTAGTTAAAACTCTTTCGATGTGCACCAATCCAAAGGGGAGTAAGACCCTGGCAAAAACAATTATGAGAACCAGCTTTATCATCAAAGGAAACAGGGAAATAAAGGTTTTATTCTATACCTTTACAGTCTGCTAAAACTCAAAATTATCTTTTAAATGAGGAGACTGAAAGCCCAGTTAGAGTGCTCATAAATGAGATTTCAATAATTTTCTCAACAGAAAAAATCAAATTGTCAAAATAAAAATGGGACACTAAAACTAGTTTAACCACAATTACCATTTAAAAACTTAGTTTTTTAAACCTATGTTGGCAATGAGTTTTACAAGGATTGCATGACACGAGGACTGGTACCCAATATTCTTAGAAACCCTCTGTTAAACACTTTATATAAAACAAATGTTTTGAGCATTTCATTTTTTTTAAAGATTTATTTATTTATGCACACAAGCTGGGGTACAGGCCAGAGATGTGGGGTGGCGAGAGGGTCACCAGAGACAAAGTGGGGAGCAGAACAGGCAGAGAGAGAGAGATACACAGCTGAGGGGAGCAGCAGGTGAGGCAGGAGAGGTCTGCCACGCCATGTGGGAATCTCCCTGGCCGGGCTTCGAACTCATGTCGCCACTGCCGACAGCTCCACAGCGCAGTGCTCAATCGCTGCGCCACTGGGGAGGCCCTTGAGCATTTCATTTTAAATATGAAAAATCTTGGCTACAGAAAAACAGGAGCCATTTAACACAGACATTTTTCGTATTTGGTAGCACAAAAAAACACACAGAAAATGAAAATGAGGGCCTCCCTGGTGGCACAAGAGGTTAAGTCTCAGCACTATGAGGCTATCAGCAGCCACTGCAGCACAAGTTCAATACCCAGCCAGGGAGCTTCCCACATGGCGCAGACAGCTCCTGCCTCACCATTTCCCTCAGCAGTGTTTTTCAGTCAATCTGCCTCTTCAGCTCCCCACTATCTCTGGAGAATCCTCTCGCCACTCCCACACCTCTGGCCTACACCCCAGCTCTTGTATGAGTCAATAAACCTTTAAAAAAAACTTTACCAGGGCCTCCCTGGTGGCGCAGCGGTTAAGCGCTGCGCTGTGGAGCTGTCGGCAGCGGCGGC
>PVIJ01017021.1:0-30844 GCA_004024925.1 Scalopus aquaticus | reverse complement strand
TGAACATACGGTTGCATGTATCCTTTCGGATTAGTGTTTTTGTATCCTTTGGGTAAATTCCCAAAAGTGGGATTGCTGGGTCGTATGGAAGCTCCATGTTTAGCAGTCTGAGGAATCGCCATACAGCCTCCCATAGTGGTTGGACCAGTTCACATTCCCACCAGCAGTGTAGAAGAGTTCCTTTTTCTCCACATCCTTTCCAGCATTTGTTATTGCCTGTATTTTTAATGTGTGCCATCCTCACAGGTGTGAGGTGGTATCTCATAGTGGTTTTGATTTGCATTTCCTGATGACAAGTGATGTTGAGCATTTTTTCATGTATCTGTTGGCCATTTGCTTTTCTTCTTTGGAGAAGTGCCTTTTGAGCTCTTCTGCCCATTTTTTGACTGGGTTATTGGCTTTGTTTTTGTTGAGTTGTGTGAGTTCCTTGTAAATTTTTGTTATCAGTCCTTTATCAGATGTATTGTGTGCAAAGATCTTTTCCCTAGTCAATTTCAGTAAAGGAGTTTCTAATTTGTTGGTCTTTATATCATTGGAATATTTCAAGTTATAGCATGCCTGTTAAAATTAAAAGGTAATCACTAGAAAAACATAAGCATAAAGGTTTAGCAAGATTAGAATAATTAAAATAAGCATTAAATAAATTAAACAAAGATAGAAAAAGTGAAAAAGGATATTTTACGTGAGAAAAGACTTAGAAGCATACAATTTCAGAAATAAATTACTTTAGAAATCCAAAAATATCAATAAATACAATGATTTATGAATTTTACTTTTTTATTGTTATTTAAGTCGTTTTACAGTTTTTATTCCCCTTGGGTAACCCACCACCAATTCACCCGTGATCCATCTCCATGGTCCCTTGTGTTCTTTTCTACTACATTTTGTGCCCTTACCCTCCCCTCCCCCGCTCCTTATAGTCCTTATAGTCCTGTTATAAGTGAAACCATTCGATATTTTTCTCTTTCTTTCTGGCTTATTTCACTGAGTACGATCCCCTCTAATTCCATCCATGTTGCTGCAAATCGTATGTGTTTATCTTCTTTGAATGCTGAATAGTATTCCATTGTGTATATGTACCACATCTTCTTGATCCAATCATCTATTTTTGGACATCTGGGTTGCTTCCATACCTTTGCTATTGTGAACAGTGGCGCAATGAACATACGGGTGCATGTATCCTTTTTTACAAGGAACTCACACAACTCAACAAAAACAAAGCCAATAACCCAGTCAAAAAATGGGCAGAAGAGCTACAAAGACACTTCTCCAAAGAAGAAAAGCAAATGGCCAACAGGTACATGAAAAACTGTTCAACATCACTTATAATCAAGGAAATGCAAATCAAAACCACATTGAGATACCACCTCACACTTGTGAGGATGGCACACATTAAAAATACAGGCAACAACAAATGCTGGAAAGGATGTGGAGAAAAAGGAACTCTTCTACACTGTTGGTGGGAATGCGAACTGGTCCAACCATTATGGAAAGCTGTATGATGGTTCCTCAAATTGCTAAAAATGGAACTTCCATACGACCCAGTAATACCACTTTTGGGAAACTACCCAAAGGACACAAAAACACTAATTCAGGGCCTCCCTCGTGGCACAGCAGTTGAGCACTACGCTGTGGAGCTGTCGGCAGCACGCGATGCGAGTTCGACACCCAGCCAGGGAGAATCCCACATGGTGCGGTAGACCTCTCCTTCCTTGCCCACTGCTCCCCTCAGAAGTGTATTTCTGATCTGCCTGTTCTGATCCCCACTCTGTCTCTGGTGAACCCTCTCACCGCCCCATGTCTCTGGCCTGTACCCCAGCTTGTATGTATAAATAAATACATCTTTAAAAAAAAAAGAAAGAAATTTAAAAGAAAAGTTTAAAAAAATTGCTACAGGAGCACAAAACAGACTACCCCCAGTTCTGTCACCTTGTACATGTGGTTTGTTTTGAGCTAAAGGTAATTACAACCCAGCAGACTTGTGAAACTTTTCTTTACCTCTTCCTTAACTACCTAAATGCACTAGATAAAGGGTTTCTTCCAGAAAGAAAGCTATCACCAGAAGTAGCTGCGAAAAATATGAGCTAAAAGGGATAGATTAGAAAGAAGACAAGGTGGACTGTGTCTCTTTTGTCTCTGAATAGCGTAGCATATATTTATTAAACAGACACTTGATTTTCCTTTAAATTGTCTTTCTGTTTTGAAATCCCAAGCTCAGGATAACATATAACCCTTTTTTCCTAGCATAGAGCCCCCCTCATTAATTTATCTTATGTCATTTTAATTATTACATAAGTCAAAGAACTTAGAAAGTAAAAGAGGGCTTTTATTTGTTTGTTTGTTTGTTTTTTAACAAGCTCTCATTGTATCTTGAATCATGGTTAAAAGAAGTAAGCCTGACTTCCCTAATTTTTACCTGGACTCCCAGTTATAATGTTGTCCTTTTCCTTAAGCCATGCAAGCTAAAACCTGACAGCTTGCTGTAAAATTCAAGAACTCCTCACCATTACAGTTTGGGTCACTTAGAAAGTTCTCTGGAGCATCCAAGCTTTCTATACTGTGCTCTGGCAAATAGCCGTGATAGTAACCCTGATGTTTACGCCATCACTAAATATATTTAAACTACAACCAGAAAATTATTTAGATTGCCACAGAAATCCTCATTCTAATCATCAAAAAATACTCCGAACCCAACCTTTAAAATATTTCTTGCCTGGTTGTACTTTGCACTAAAAAAACTGGATTTATTATCTTCTCCAACAATTAATCTTTATTTTTGTCTCAACAAAAATGACACTCATTGGTCTTACCATACAGTGAATTCTTTGTACTCTCAAAACTCCAAAATTTCTTACACAGAACATAGAACAGTGTTTAGGTTTCTTCATGTCTACTTATCCCTTTTTATTATAATTTCTGTTCATCTTTCCCTTTGCATGTCTTACCTCCCAACTTCAAAGATGAATCTTCCCTCCACAGAAGTCAACCCACATCTTTGTAAAACTTCTTGGGGAGATTCAAATGAGAGGAATGCAGGAATGTGCAGCCCACAAGAAGGTAGACAATTACTTTAAGCTGAAAATATCTCAATAACCAGCAATCACATAAAAAAAAACATAATCTTAGCAGAATCTTCCAAAAATAGAGCTGCCAATTTTCCAAGTCTGAAGGAGTTTTCAACTTTCCTATTGAAGCCCTAAGCCTTTCTCCCAATTCCATTTGAGTATATAGAAGTATACTCATAGTCATCTGGTATGTAAAACTTTACTGCCAGTATTTCTCATTTCTGAGAACTATTCATTACTGAGCACTCCCACTTGTATATGCAAATAAATCCTATACATTCTCCTGTTGATCTATTTTTGTTTTAATTCACAAACCCCCAACACAGATGTAATTTGTTAGAAAAGTTGTTTTGTTTTGTTTGTTCCCATCACATAGTTAAGGACCAGAATTGAACAAATAGGTTACATGGGAAAAAGTCCTTATAGTAAGGACTTGACCATCTAATAGTCTAACACTACATCAAGCATAATTTTTTCAGGTTTATTAAGTAACATGTTATGTTTTCAAATCCCTTAAAAACCCTTACTTTTTGTCTAAAACTTTTTTGATGAGTTTTTATTTTATCTGATGCCTTTAACATTGCACAAGAAGAAACAAATTAACAAAACAACATGTGACAATATTTTAGTATCACTTAAAGTATTTACTTGTAATTTATGTAAATAATGGTGATGAGTAAATTAGACTAAAGATAGAATAAACCTGAGCTATATCAGATTCTAGCCCAAATGAAATTGGTTGTCCTGTTCACAAAAAGTAGAGCTTTCCTATGAAACATTGTTTATTATGAAAAAGCATAAAGCAAAGAAACAATTAGCATTAATTTATATGGAAATATCTTAAAACACGCCCCGAAATATCAAATGGTTTGGAGAGTGTCGATGCTACTCTAACTGCTCCAGAATATGTACTGCCTCTTGAATTTTTTTGTTGCAAAATACATACAGAACACTTTTCACTTTTTGTCATAAAAGTGAAAATCATCTTCTAATTTCTTTTAGATAGTAAAAACAGTGAAATGAATTTATAACTTTCATGAAAGTGAAGTAGCATAATGTGAAATTTCAAAAAGTGGGGGAATGTCTGGAATGACTTTACAATATTTTGTAAATTGAAAGTAACTGATCGATATTTAAATTCTGTCTTGTCTGGTGATAATTTTAACTGACTTCCTGCATTGAGGAAGAAAAGAAATCAGCCTTTATAACTGTCTCAACATTCCTTTACTCCATGAAAATTTGTACAGTTCTATATTTCCTTTAAACATGCTGAAAAACCTACCCAACCCCTTCATGTCATATGTATAAATAAATTCTTGAAATTTGCTTATATTTATATTTCCGTAAAAATCATGATTTTACATTATTCCTAAAATATTTAAGCAGTTACTTTTTCTAAAAATTCCTGCAACTATTAAATGAGATAATGTATTATACATTTCCGGGACATAATTAATTGCATGTTCTGACATATTCTGATATCATCTGAAATATTTCCTTTACAATGTTTTGGAGATGTATAATTTTTACTTGCTGATGTCAATCAGTTGACATATCACTCAAGAATCAGCCTTCTATTGAATGTTATTTAATTTACGTGAATCATTTCTCTCTAAACAGATCCATTGAGAAAATTTGATTTCATGTGTTATTTTCCACTAGTTTTGAGCTGTGTTGTCAATTTTAACAGGAAATTCTTGTTGGTAATGAGAACAGGCAGTAAAATATAATGTACATAATGTCCTCATTCCTTTAAGGTACAAAGGTGGTGCAGGTGTTAATAGCACTATCAAGCTATCACCAGCCACTATGACGTGAGTTTGATCCCCAGCCAGGGAGCTAATCCATATGGCATAGAAGACCTCTCCTGGCTTGCCCCCTGGTTCCCTCAGCAGTGTATTTCAATAGATCAGCCCGTTCTGCTCCCTATTGTTTCTGGTGAATCTTCTCACTACCACCTCACCCCCCACACCTCTGGCTGTAGCCCAGTTCTCCTATGCGTAAATAAATCTTTTTAAAAAAGAAAAAAAAAGACTCTTTTAAGAAAAAAATTCAAAGAAAATGACTAGTCATATCTCAAGCTTGCAGGCTTTGGAACTCTGGGTATGATAAGTTAAAAGTTTCAGGATTCAAACCAATTATAAATCATTGAGCAGTTTTAGAATATGATAGTTGTTTGCAAAGTCCTTTGGTATGTTTCCCTTATCGATCCTTTGACTCAATCAACTGAGGAAAACAAAAGTAAAATAAAATAGCAGTAAGAAAACTAATAAACTAATTCTCAATGTGTTACAATTAAACATTACAGCATTACCTGAATGCTTTCATACTCCAGGAAATTCTTATTTGGTTCCGTTTATTCCCAAAATATTTCTCATATAGGCTAATTCTGTGTCATGATAATTTCCTGTGATGCCTAGAACATGTTATGTCCTTAGACACAGTTATTTATTATATTGCTTCTATATCTTTTCTGCATCTTATTGAAGATGCCCTAATGCCATCACCCCAAGACTCCCAAAACTGACATCCTCAAGAAGACCCACATTGGCATGCTGAGTAGTTTGAACTTAGAACAATGAAATCCCTTAAGCTGAAGCTCCCTGGTGGTGCAGCAGTTAAGTGCTGCTCTGTGGAGCTGTCACCTCGTCAGCGGAGACATGAGTTTGACGCCCGCTAGGGAGATTCCTACATGGCGAGGCAGACCTTTCCTGCCTCACCCGTTGCTCCCCTCAGCAGTGTATTTCCAACGATCTGCCTGTTCTGCTCCCCACTCTGTCTCTGGTGATCTCTCTCGCCACCCTACACCTCTGGCTTGTATCCCAGCCTGTATGCATAAATAAATAAATAAATCTTAAAAAAAAAAAGCTTAAGCATTTGTTCTTGTCTATGTCCTGTTCTAAAAAAGATAGCATCATGTCCTCAGTGTCTATGTTTATATTAAACAAAGACCTTTTATGACCTAGAAAACTTATGGATCTCCTCCAAATCTATATTTATTAATCTACATTTCCCTTACTCTCAAAAAATTCATCTTTACACTGGACCTCCCTGGTGGTGCACGGGGTAATGAGGTTAAGCACTACGAGGCTATCACAGCCACTGAAGCACAAATTCTATCCTCAGCCAGGGAGCTTCCCACATGGCATAGCAGACCTCTCCTGTCTCGCCTGCTACTCCCCTTAGCAGTGTATTTCAGTCAATCTGTCTGTTCTGTTCTCTGTCTCTGGTGAACTCTCTCACCCACCTGCACCCTAGCTCTTGTATGCATCAATAAATAAATCTTTTAAATAAATTCATCTTCACACAGAGTGAGGATGAGGTCTTTCCTCTCTGTCTCCTAAGTGTCATGGGTCCCTCAACACCAAATTTGCACCTTTCTCTCTAATCAATGATGTGGGGCCTTCCTGGTGGCACAGTGGTTAAGTGCTGCGCTGTGGAGCTATCGGCAGAGGTGACACGAGTTCGGCATCCGGCCAGGGAGATTCCCACATGGAGTGGCAGACCTCCCTTGCGTCGTCTGCTGCTCCCTTCCATCGATCTGCCTGTTCTGCTCCCCACTCTGTCTCTGGTGAACCCTCTCATCACCCCATGCCTCTGGCCTGTACCCCAGCATTGTATGCATAAATAAATAAATCTTTAAAAAAAATGATGGGACCTGGATAATCATTGTATCTCCCTATGTAAGTTACTAAATTTGATGGTTTTCCCTTTGTTAGACTGTTTAATGTTGTTTTTATTGTTCATCCATCCTTAAAGGGACCTAAAAAGGGGTGATTTTTTTCCCTTATTGCTTCTTCACTACGGTCATACTCAGAAATTAAAAACACACATGCATTTATTCTTAAAGTAAAAATCAGTGAATAGGAGATATAATAATTTATTCAGAAATTGTATATCTCCTCTACTAATTATTCTGCCTCAAGTAGAAGCAAAATAATAAAATTAAGTCACCATAACATAGACTAGTATTTACCATATGGAACAAAGTAATGGGCGTTCAAAGAGGTTTTATAAGGAAATTGCTAGGGTAGGTAATCCAAAGAAGTCATCTGAAAATCTTTGATCTCTTGTGCAAGTGAGAAGATCACTGGGAGCTAGGGCTTGATTGCTACTGAGAAAGTCTTTTCATGGGTGAATGTGAAACAATGTCCAGAAACTGTTTTTAAGGAATTCAAGCCCATCACACAAGAAGTGTTCCTTGTTCACATCTTTCCAAGGAGCTCCCCCTTTATCCCTTTTCACATTTTTTTTTTTTTTGCCAGTTTCTTCTTGCAAGTTCAACTTAGGCTGACCAGAAGATGCTGCTCAAGCAGATCCTAACAAGTTATCAAGCAGCACTAGGATATATGTGCAAACTTCAGAAGAATTGATAAGGAATGACCTTGTGACTCAAAACCTCTAAATCTCCTATGGAACTAAGCCCCTACCCCTCGCCAATTGAACATGTGGCATATGAAGCAGCATGAAAACTAATATTCTATACACTGTGAACACCACAACTCCTTTCTTACTGTTCAGTCTTATATTTTCCTCAGCTTCCCTCCCACATTTACCTTAAATACTTCATTTTTTTTTACTCGGAAGAAGTGAATTTAAGTAAGTTTTCTCACCTCAAATTTGCTTCACCTATCCAGAAAATAATAAAAGCTTTATAGTTTTCTTACTGTAAAAATAAGTTTGTCTGTTCTCACAGAGGCAATAGTCTCACTTCAAGCCACAATTACAAAGGCACAGAGATTGGGTAGAAAGGGGAGAGTGAAGTTGAACTTTGGCAAGTTCTCCAAATAATGCATTCATGGGTTGCAGAAAGGTTTAAAATAAACCACAAAATGTTTCTGATCACCATACAGCTATATGCCATGAAAGAAAAAAAATGCAAGATAATCACTATAAATGTCATGTAAAATTTTCTGGGGACAAAGCCTCTAATCTAGCAAGCAAGATAACAAAGAAATCTCCACAGGTTCCATACCGTATGTTGTATGTGGAAATATGCTTTTTCAGTGTTAAATTCATTCTTTTCACATTAAAACAAAAAGATTTAACAATGTTTACCCAGCATATATGCAGTGCATTCATTAGCATGCAAAAAATAATAATAATAACCCTATATTCCTTTCCCTTAGTATCAGAATCATATACTTTATGTCGGATTAATTTTGGACTATACGCCCATCTTAACAATAATAGCTACATTCTTAATATCAATGATTCACTGTTCCTACCTATGTAAACTAAGTTAAAGCTTGTGTTTATTGAAACCGTTTTCACAGAGAAAGTCTCTCACACAGTGTCCTGGATTTAAATCCTCATTTGATTATCTAATAAATGCAGTGTCTAATTATAGTTGAGACTTTATTTTCAGTTAACATCAAGCTAGAAGAGTTATTCAGAAGCATTTCTCAGTAGCTCTTATCCACTCTTCCTGAAGGAGTGGAAATGACTGGCATATCCCTGAGTGACTTTATTGGATAGTGAGTGATGCAAAAGAGGACCATAGATAAGAATCTATTGCAAATTTTCTGAGAAGGGCTCAAAAGACATTAAACCTGAGTCATGAGGTCAACATTACAAATGGGAGGTAGAAACAGCAATACTTGAAACTGTTAGTCCAGATATTGATGATGGAAGATGTGTTTGTGTGTGAGTTGGTCTCACATTTCCTATGATGTATAAGTGCAGAATATCTTTGAGGAGCCCGGAGAACACACAACTGGAGAAGTTCAAAAAGTGCTTGAATCTAAAGTCTGAAGACAGTGCCTGGGAGCATGCATTTGGAAGTCATCATCATGTTATCACTTATTAAAATTCAGAGAATTCAGTGAGATTATTTAGGGAGAACTGATTCTAGAATCCTGAAACGAAATTGCATTCAATATCCAATGCCTAAAAGTTAGACTTCCCATCAAGTGAAATGTGAAACTGCCAAAGCATTTAAAAATAAGCTAAAGGAGAGTCTGTAGGCCCCAGGTGGACTGGTGAGACCTAGGAACCCTATTGGGATGAAGACAGAGTGGCCAGAAATTTTGCAACCTTCTGTAGGATACCACCAGCCCCTGCCCAGACCAACAGAAGTCTTATTACTTTCTGTGAAAACCCACAGGTACCTTCAGACTAGTGAGACCCCAGCTCCCCATTGGGAAGGGAGCTCATGCAGGCAGAGACCTCCTCATGACCTTCTGTGAGATCCCACCAGTAGCACATACAGATGAGCAGAAGTTTGAAAATGTCTGCTTGTCACCACAAGTGTCTGTGTGAACCAGTGAAGTGCTAGACTAATGTTGGGAAGGTTGCCACAGTAGTCAGAAGCTTGAAGAGACCATGCTTGCACACACCCAGACCATTAGATGCCTTGCAACCTGCTACAGGACCCCAACAGTGTCTACCCAGAACTACACAAAGCTTTGTGACTTCAACTAGGTTCCTACTAGCACTCACAAAGACCCTTGTAAGGGATGAGCCAGAGTAACCAGAGGCCATACAACTTCCCATGAAACTGTACCAGTGGTTTGCCCAAAGACGTTAGAACCCTAGTCAGTGAGAAGGAAGAAATCATACCCAGAGAAAACCCCACAAACAACAGTTGGGTTCCAAAGCAATGGGCGGAAGGAAAATTCCGAAAATGACATAATGAGTTCCCAAGCAAATAGTACACTACACAGAGAGAACAAATGCCCAGAACCCCAAGTCATAGACATGAAAACTACATTCTCCCTATCAGATACAGAGTCTAGATTTGAAAAGAGGAATAAATTCAAAGAAATGGAAGAAAACTCAGAAAAAAATGAAGAAATGAAATAAATGAACTGAAGACAGAAAATGAAGATACAAAATTAAAATATGGAGTTCCAGGATTTCAGAAGAGAAATACAGAAGAAAAACTCAGGAGAAAGTCACAGCATAGAGTAGATCAACTGAAACAATGAGTCCGTGCAATTGAAGATGCAAACATACAGGTAGAAAAGGAAAGAAGAGAAACAAATATTTTTAAATGAAGAAACACTCTGAGAACAATATTATTCCATGAGAAAAGGCAAAATAAGAATAATAGGAATACCAGAGGAGGGAGAGAAGAAAGTACCAGAAAATGAATTTAAACTAATAATGAAGTAAAACTTTCCACCCTAGAGAAGGAAATAAAAGTATAATACAGGGAGCTAAAAGAACCCCAGCATAACTAGATAAAATTAGATCATCAGCAAGACGAACGATAGTGAAATTTCTAAAGTTTCAGGACAAAGAAAGAATACTGAACTGGCTAGGGGGAACAAGCAGATAACATATAAAGTTACCCTGATTAGGTTTAACATCAGACTTCTCTGTAGAAACACTAGAAATGAGGAGAGACTAGAAAAGTGTGTTCCAAATACTTAAAAAGACAAAAAAAGTCAGCCAAGAATATGGTATCCTGAAAGACTGCTTCATGAAAGATGAAAGAATAATGGCTTTTTCAGAGATAGAAAACCTCAAAGAGTTTGAAAACACTTAATCACCCTTCCAAGAATATTGAAATCACTGCTCATTGAAACCAAAAATAGGAACATACACAAAGAACTAAATAAGGGAATAGATGTGCAAAAATTAATACATGACAGCAACAGAATACACTTATTAATAATTACTTTAAATGTAAATGGAATAAATTCACAAATTAAAAGACAGCATATCAATTGGCTCAGAAAATAGAATCCAACCTTCTGTTTCTAAGAGACATATCTAAACTAAAAAGATAAACATAGACCCAAACTAAAGGGTTGGAAAGCAATACTGTATGCAACTCTAAAGACTCTAAAGAAGTCAGGGACAGTCATACTCATACTAGACAAAATAAATTTCCTGATAAAAAAGGTAACAAGAGACAGGGGAGGACACTATGTAATGCTAAGATAAGAGCATATCAAGAAGACATAACACTCATCAAATTACAGTCACCAAATGAAGGTACACCAAAATACATTAGACAACTACTATCAATTCTGGGGGAAAAAAAAAAGGAAAAAACACATTTGTGGTAGGAGACTACAACATCTCATTCTCACCAATGGACAGGTAAAATAGAAAATAAACAGGGACAAAATAGCTTTCAATAGAGAATTAGAATACTAGGTGCTCATAGACATACACAGGACACTGTATCCCCCAAAGGCAGAATATACATTTTCTCAAGTGCTCATGGGACATTTCCAGAATATACCAAATTCTGGGACACAAAACAATTAATGATAATTTCATGAAGATAGGGCCTCCCTGGTGGCACAATAGGTTAAGTGCAGTGCTGTGGAACTGTCGGATGGTGGCTGCAGTGCGAGTTTGATGATGGGCAGGAGAGATTCCCACATGGCGCAGCAGACCTCTCCTGCCTCGCCTGCTGCTGCCCTCAGCAGTGTATTTCCGTCGATCTGCCTGTTCTGCTCCCCACTCTGGTGAACCCTCTTGCCGTCCCACACCTCTGACCTGCACTCCAGCTTGTATACATAAATAAATAAATCTTAAAAAAATGTTTTTCATGAAGATAGAAATCATACCCAGCATCTTCCTAGAGCATAAATCCATTAAACTACAAATCTATTATCAAAAGAAAGCAAGAAAATCTTTTAATACATGGAGACTGAACAACACACTACTGAAACATCACTGGGTAAATGAGGAAATTTAAGAAGAAATAGAAAAAAAAAACCTTGAAAACAAGCACACAATCATCCAAAGCTTATGGGCACAGCAAAAGCAGTATTAAGAGGGAAATACATAGCAATACATGCCTACACCAAGAAACAAGAAAACACTCCAATAAACAAACTTTTCTTTTAACCTGAGGAATTTAGAAAAAAAAAAGAACAAACAAATCCAAAAGCCAATAAAGAACAAAAGTAATAAAAATCAAAGCAGAAGTAAATTAAATAGAAATTAAAAAAAAGGACCAAAAGATCAATGAAGCCAAAAGCTGGTACTTTGAAAGAATAAACAAAATTGACAAATAACAACACAGTCTCACACCATCCACCAAAATCAATTCAAAGTGAATAAAAAAACTTGGATGTAAAAGCTGAATCCAGAAAATACATATAAGAAAACATAAACAAAATATCTCATGGCATAAGCTTTAGTGATGCCTCTAGGGATTCATCCTCAACAGCAACTAAAAAGAAAAAAGAAAAAAAGAAAAAGAAAGTAAATAGCTGGGACTACATCAGGCTTAAAACCTTCTGTAAAGTGAAACAAACCGTAACTAAAACTGAAAGACACTCTACTGAATGGGAAAATATATTTGCACACCAGACTTCTGGCAAAGGACTGATATCAAAGATATACAAATAACATAAAACTCTACAAAAATAAAAAAAATAATTAAGAATTGGGCGAAAGAGCTGAACAAACAGCTCTCCAAAGAAGATATTCAAATGGGCAGCAGACACAAAAATGTTTGCAGTCACTTTTTAGAGAAATGTAAATCAAGACCACAATGTGATACTGTCTCACACCTGTGAGAATGGCCCGTATCAAAAAAAAAAAAAAAAAAAAAAAAACAGAAACAACAAGTGCTAGCAAGGATGTGGAGAAAAGGGAACTTTTTCGCATTGCTGGTGGGGATAGAAACTGATCCAGTCTTTTGTATAAGGCAGAATGGAGGCATCTCAAAACATCAAAAATACATTCTGACATTCGACCCAAAAATTCCACTCCTAGTCATCTACTCAAAAATTCAAAAACACTAATTTGAAAACAAACTTTCACTCCCATGTTTATTGCCGCACTATTTACTATAGTTAAACTCTGGAAACAACCTAAGGACCCACAATAGATGAGTGAATCAAGATATGTTACATATAAACAATGGAATACTATTCAGTGATCGAAAAAGATCAACTCATGCCTTTTGTAGCAACAGGGATGGAGCTTGAAAGGATGATGCTAACTGAAATAAGATAGAGAGAGAAGGATAAATACCAGATGGTGTCACCAATATCTGGATTATAAAGTACTTGAATTAATAGTTAAATTAAGGCAAATTAAAAAACTAATCCTTGATTACCGACTAAAGAACTGAAATACCAAGAGGAGGAGGGTCTAGGGGAAGAAGAACAAAGATGGAAGGAAGCACAATGGTTTATAGTGGTGGAATATGGGTGAGCTGATGGTATGTGCACTATGGTGGTAATACCTGATGGGGCTACCCCAATATTACTCCAGTTAAAAATAACCAAATAATAAATACATAACCATAAGCAAATTTAAAAATTAAATAAGAAATGGACTTAAATAATTTTGTAGAGTTAATGATCTGTGTAGTGAAAACCCTTTCATTATTGTACAAAAAAATTCAACATTAAATTCTTCATATTTTAATGCAATGTTAATAATTAAGGTCACAATCAGTGCATTTATAAATTACAGTGGATATTAAAAATTTTGCAACTTAGTTAATGTAACTCCATGTAAAACAAGAGAAAGAGCTTTAGAAGACCTTGTCCTTTTGGGGAAACTTAATTTTTTTTTTTTTAAGATGCCCCAGAGCAGGAGTGCTTTTTTTTTTTAAGATTTATTTACTTTTGCATACAAGCTGGGGTGCAGGCCAGGGTGTGGGGCAGTGAGAGGATTTACCAGAGAAAGAGTGGGGAGCAAAACAGGCAGATCGATGGAAACACACTGCTGAGGGGAGCAGCAGGCGAGGCAGGAGAGGTCTGCTGAGCCATGTGGGAATCTCCCCTGCCAGGCATTGAACTGGTGCCACAGCCGCTGACAGTTCCACAGCACTGCACTTAAACCATTGCACCACCAGGGCGGCCCAGAACTGTTAAACTTTTTTAAGTGCTAGAAGTATTGTAATACTATAAAGATATTTTAAGCGAAAAACTACAGTTTTCTCAATGGTTAGAAAAAATGGCATGTGTTACAAATATTTATCTTCCCACAGTGTATGGAATGAACTTATTTTACTCCAGACAACAACCTAAATAATAATACCAGGATGCGGCCTCCCTGGTGGTGCAATGGATTGGGCACAGCGCTGTGGAGCTGTCAGCAGCAAGGGCACAAGTTTGACGCCCAGCGGGGAGATTCCCACAAGGCGCAGCAGACCTGTCCTGCCTCTCCCACTGCTCCCCTGAGCAGTGTATTTCTATCAATCTGCGTGTTCTGCTGCCCACTCTACCTCTGGTGAACACTCTCACTGCCCCACACTTCTGGCCTGTACCCAAGCTTTTATGCATAAATAAATAAATCTTTAAAAAAAACACCAGAATGATAATCAATTCCACAGTTTGGATGTGTGTGTATGTGTGTGTATGTATGTACATATATATATATATAACAGGAAATCAGTTTAATCTTGAATTTTTTGTTGAGGTAAAATATATATGTTAAGATAAACCAGTAATTTATACTTCTTCTGAATTTCCTGAAGTTAATCTCCATTAATGAAAGTAATTCTCACAGCAAGCACCTACATTTAATGATGTGGGTGTTCATGGAAAATTATTTGTGAAATTACTTTTTGTTTTTCACTTACATAAGTTTTCAGTAATAGTTTTGTGAGCTGTTGAAGGCTTGTTAATGATTTCTATCATTTTTGGTAATTCAATTGCTACACAATTTGAAGAAATTCAATTGATTTTCACTTCAGGTTTTTGGAAGTTTTTCACATAAATTTCTGCAAATCTTTATGTTAAAATATATAAAATTATATAAGTATGTATATATTACCATAGATATAATATATGTACCTATATATAACAGTATATATAAATATGCATATATAAACTTTCACATATATACACATTTATACCTACACAAACTCATATATAATACACATATACATTCATAATTAAATCAAAGACAATGTATCATGTGAATGTGTATAATAATTCATCTAATCGTCACACTCTCTTTAATGCAGATCATTAGATTATCTGATAGGCATGATATAAACCATTTATAGATTATTTGAATAGTTGTTTTAGCTTAATGAAAAGATTTTCTTTCATAATATATTTTTCAAATTAAAAAAATTCATAGTCTAATTTTTGCTTTTCTTTTGTAAAGAAAATAAACCAGACACTTTTATTTAAACATCTTATTATTAACTAGTGATCCATACCATATACCTTATGTAATTCGCTACAAACACAAATCAGTAAGTAAATTGCAAAACTTTTCTTAAGAGGAGAAAATAAAATTTCATTGTCAAATGATTCAGATTGTAAAGAGAAATCTTAATTTAAAAAGTATTGACTAAATATGAAATAACACAATTACTTTGAATAAGAGTATACACTTTGCATACTCTGCATACAGGATACTGCTAACATAGATCTAATGCTTTTTGTATACCCATCATCCTTGAAGGATAGACTATCTGTTCTCTCTTAAAAGTCTTGACATCAAACATAGCGTAGCCCTATATTTCCCATCAAATGATCTCCTTGCTTATGTACCTCTGCTGATCATAACTTTAATTCTGAGAAACTATCCTGTGGGCTCTTTACAGCTATCTTCTTCTGGCCCAATTCCCTATATCCTAAGGTGCCAGATCCTATGACTGCCCAAGCAGGATATCAGTATCGCAAATCTTTTTCATCCCCCTCTAGTTATCCTCTTTTTGGAAAATTGCAAGTACTTCCATCCTTTTGACTCTAGTCTCTAAAGCCAGTTTGGCTGCTGGGACAAATTATTACAAATTACTACAGGTTGGGTGGCTTAAACTACAAACATTTATTTTTCACAGTTCTGGGGGTTATGAGATCAAGGTGCTAGTGTTACTTTATTCAAATTCAGCTACTCATAACTCACATGTCAAACATGAGGACATGGGCAGGGGATTGGCAAGTAAAGGTTTATTCAGGGTCTGTTAGGCTGAGGAGAAAGTTGTACTAGTATTCCGAAAAACCACCTCCAACTCAGAGTCAGGGGAGGATTTTTACAGAGGTTTGAGAAATACAGCTTTGTGGAGCTGTGTGATGTCCTTGAGGTTATCTCTAGACAGCTGGACCCAGTTTGCAGAATTGCAGGATTGCAACCACTTGCCTTCTAGGTCAGATACATTTTCAGTAGGACTTTATCTTCTCAAATGGCACTGCCTCTGAGGGATCTTAACTCAGTGGACCTCCTGATGCTTCCCACACCTCACATGCGTTAGTTCCCATTTCAGCAAACAACTGCTTCACCCATAGCTGCACTCACAACCCACTTTAAGTTATATTTCTTTATTTTGCTTGTGTCAATTATATTTATACAAGATCTTGAGAGCAAGGATCTTGTTTTATCCAATTGATCTTGTCAGTCCAGTGCACTATACTAAGGTGTTAATCAGTAACATTAGATGGAGTGAGGGGAGGAGATGAGGGAGAGAGGAAGGGAGGAAGGGAAGGGAAGAGAGGAAAAAGAGGAGAGAGAGGGGGAGGAAGGAAAGAAAAGATGGAGAGAGAATGAGAAGGAAGGGAAGGAACTAGCAAGGAAGATGTCTTTGATCTATAGCCATTGCTAAACTTCCTCATGTATTTTAGTATCCTCAAGTCCCTTTCCATTTTCCATTCCATATCTTACATTTATCCATGCCATTAGTAGCTTTAACTTACAGAGCAAAATAATTTGTTCAGATATTGATCCCTTCTTATTTTCTATATGTAATAACACAAAAGAAATGGAAAGGCTTTTCCTCCAAATAATCAAATCTTTAGCGCTTGAACTCCTTTCACTCAGAGTATGTGGTAGAGTTAGCATGCAGTTCTTCTTTAAATTATTCCTAAGTGCAACCCAGACTGAGGTTTTAGTGGGACAAGCCAGAGATTTCCTATAAGGCTAAATTTAATTAAAATAAAAACGTGATGGTCCTTGTCCTTGGATTGCATTCAGGAAATCTATATTTATTATGTAACAGCAAGATGGCTCTGGGAGCAGAGGTTCACTATGAGACAGGCAGATGGGTCAAAAGGAGTTCTGGAGCCCTCAGTGGCTTTTTATACTTTTTAACGGTCTCTTGTAGGGAGGCAACCACGTACAGGACAGGCAATGGGGCCGGGGGGCCAGGAGTCTGGCAAGCCTCCCAGCCCCCAGTGAATCTTCACTTTCTCGGGCTCTCTGGTGGAGTCCCGTGGTCTCTCTGCTGCACCCCAAACGGTCCCCTGCTTCACGCTCTGTTCTCTGCTTGTTCTGCCACTGATGTTCTCCTGCTGCCGATGCTTCCTCTGCTTTTAAGCCCAGTCTCTGGCCCAGGTGTGCCTACTCACACATGCCCACACCCCACTCCAGGTGCCCGCCATTAGGCGTGCATGTAGGCCATTGAGGGGGAGGGTGGAAAAACCTGATAATTCTCATCCACCCTACAATTATCTAATATATTCAACTAGATTTTTAGATCTTGCCTCTAGCAGTCACACATATTATACAACTGACAAAATAGCCAGGTACTTGGCTTATCCAAGACAGGGTAGTTACAGTGCCCCAGAGGCTGCCCTCACAGGCATCAGCGGCTTGAGGGAAAAGGTGAAACTGAGAAAACATGGGAAGCCCACAGTCTCCCCTTATGGTGTTCTACTCTGGTTCAGAAGTCTACTACTGACAAAAGTAAAACTAGGAAAAGGTTTCAGTGAAAATATGTTTCTTCATATCTAAAATAGAAATAAATACTACTTATCTCATATATTATGATAATTTATTTCGTTACTATATGAAAATCATTTAGGATGTGCTTAGTAAATATTAGTTATTATAACTTATTTAAAAATCTGAATCTAGCCATGTTTAAAATTTCCCTAGTTACTCTTATACCATATTTATCTCTTTTTTCACTTTTATTATTATTAACTGTAGTATATCATTTTCCTCTCAAAATAAATTGTGATTACTGTTGTTATTGTAATTGCAACACACTAATTGTATACTAATAAGTCACTGCTTTCTAAAATGCCCCAATACAATGATATCTTTTGATTTCAACTATATTTGTTGTTGATTTTATTCTTGAAAAGTATCTACACTAAATTAAGGAGTTCTACTTTTATTCTATCCATCTGCTTTTAGTTCAATTTAACAGATATTCATTGAATCAGATCCACTAGCACTCCTTGCAGAGCACAGGTGATGGGGCCTCCCTGGTGGTGCAAGGGGTTAAGTCTCAGCACTAAGAAGCTATCAGCAGCCACTGTAGCACAAATCCGATCCCTGGCCAGGGCGCTTCCCACATGGCACAGCAGACCTCTCCTGTCTCGCCTTCTGCTCCCCTCAGCAGTGTATTTCAGTTGATCTGCCTGATCTGCTCCCCACTCTGTATCTGGTGAATTCTCTCACCCCCACCCCCACCCCCACACAAACACCTCTGGCCTATACCCCAGCTTGTATACATAAAGAAAATAAATCTTTAAAAAAGAGAAATATTTACCTTTAATTATATAAGACAAATACACTGATGGATGTAAATAAGGGCTAATAAGGAATAGTAGAGAAACAACCTTAGGTTCAGCCAGAGTAGGGCAAAGAAAAGGAAGTCTGAAGAATGAACATTGATTATGGGCATTTTCCTGAATTTTGCATCAGCTAAACAGAGAAAGACAAGTGATTTAAAGGAGATGATGTGATTTAAAGGAGTTTAATGATCCCCTCTGTGGGATGAGAGTTGTCTACAAAGTCTATTTTCATACACAAAAAAATAATTATCCTAATATCTCACTGCATGCTTGATTATCTGCCTGAATTAAACCACTACAGTATAGACAGGCATAGCTTCCAGGGGGCTATTGTTATATTAGAAACAAATCACATAGAAGTTGACATTCATGCCTGGCTGATGGGAGGCCCACTGTTTTCACATTAGGTTTTAAATTGGCTCTGAGGAATGCACAGAACACTTGTAGAAATGACCTCTCAACACATCTGTATCCATTTATCTACCAATAGGAGTAGATTGGCATAAGCAGTCTGGGGTGATTTGTCTATTACTTGATAATCTCAGCAGATGCTTGAAGAATCTAGAGACGGGAGACGAGAGTATGAATAAGGCATAAAATCACTCAGTATTGCACAATATTATTGGCACAAGCTTCTTGACAATTACACACTCTGTCCATGAAATCCATTTAATCCTTTGTATTCACAACCGTTATAAAATCCAGATTTCAAATATTTGTACAAAAGAAAATCTGACATGATGGTTCAATTGATAATAAACTACATCCACTGATTTTTAAGAATGTTCCTGTGTTTAGAAGTTCCGAGGACTTATTGCATGGGATATTAATGCCTACTTAAGATATTTCTTTACTCTACAATATACATTAGACAATATCATCACCTTGAAATTGCTTGAAAATTAGCAAAAGAAAAATCAGTGTTGAAGAGTTGCCTCATTTACTCTTATTTAAGACTGAAGAGTTGCACAGTGACAAAAAAAAAAAATTAGAGTGATCTACATTGGGGTAAACCAAAGGCAGAGAATTACTTTTTTAAAAAAAGACTTTAAACAGGTTGATGAAATGCTTTCCTTTCATCCCAGTGGAAAGCTTCCTTGAAAAAAAGAGAATCAAAAATTTGTATAACTGGGGCATCCCTGGTGGCGCAGTGGTTAAGCACTGTGCCGTGGAGCTGTCGGTAGGGGCGACGTGAGTTAGACGCCCAGCCTGGGAGATTCCCACATGGCACGGCAGACCTCTCCTGCCTTGCCCACTGCTTCTCTCAGCAGTGTATTTCTGTCTATCTGTCTGTTCTGCTCCCCACTCTGTCTCTGGTGAATCCTCTCACCGCCCGGCACCTCTGGCCTGTACCCCAGCTTGTATGCATAAATAAATAAATCTTTAAAAAAATTTTGTATAACTGTCAGTACCTATAATTTTCAAGGGAAGTCTAAAGATGATATTCAATATTATTTTTATCAAAAAATGGATTGCTAGCACAGCTTATAATATATGAATTTTTCATGATTATTGTTCTGTCAAAGTAAAATAAACACATTAACATTAAAGAAAGTAATCTTTACTGAGATTGTAATGAGTTGCCAGAACATTGAGTTTAATAGATTGCCTTTATTGGCACGTAACTATATGGGGAGATTGTGGAATGGGGTTCAATTTTCAATATTGTTGAATCTTCTTTGCATAGATGCCCCTTCCTTTCCTTTTTTTGGATAGTATCTACATGTCCTTCATTACACTTCAGTAATAGTTCACACAGAAGGTCTTTGCTGTATAACTTCAATGACCAAAGGATAGTGGGACCACTATTCAGCCTCAAACTGGAACATGTAACCCTGTATTGCAGTTACAATGTTTATGATAATCATCAGGCATTTATCACCCTTCTAGTTAGTGAGAGAACAGGTATTAAGTTTTTGGATTCACAGTGACTAATAAATAATAAGATGTTAATGCAATAAAAGAGTGAATAGTTTTACTATTTTTCATTTTCCCATATTACTTTCAACAGGCAGGTGTGAAAGGGAATCTTACTCACTGCCCAGAATAATGCCATATGATCAGAACAAGGACATTTGTTGTTCTATCTCAATTTATTATCTATTTTCTATATTTGTTTTATTTTCAGTTGATTATGAAAATTATTTTAGAAACTCATATAACATTAATGGGAATTGTGGGTTTTAAAATTAAAATAGTTTTCAATTAGCTTGTCAGAAGACACCATGGAACCAGCATGGGTATTTAAAATAAACCAGCATGTGATTAAACAGGGGCTTGACAATGGACCAATTTGATTGGAGCTTGACCAGAACCAAAATGCTGGCACTGGTGCCATCTAACTTTCACTGTTCCTGGTGTTCAGTTTTGAAGCCCAACCACAGTACAGGTCAGGTTGGGCACACTGGAACAGTCTGACCAGCACTAAATAGTCAGTTTCAAGTCAGTCAATCAGATTCATCCAGACTCTCTCCTGGGGAGATCTTCCTAGAACTGCAACACTGGTTCCAGTCCTCTGGCATCATTTCTTTACAGACCTGACCTTCAACTCTGCTTTCAACATCTCCTGCTGAATGACAACATTGGCCCTAGTTAGGTGTCTCAAAAAAAGTTCTTTGCTGTTGGCTGTATGCCCAGCATCTCTGAGAGCTGTAACATTGGTGCCTGCCTCTGATACGTCTGGAGCCAAACCCTGGTGGTGTTGCTTTTGGTGCTGACCAGTTTGGTGTCCATTGTTGCCTGGTCTGGCCTTCAGATTGCTGTTGTTGACTTCTGTGGTGCCACCTCTGGAAATAACTTACAGAGACCTTTGACCTTCACATCTGATCTCTGTAAATAACTTACAGAGACTTTTGACCTTCACATCTGATCTTTGCTTCAACGCACTACCTGGTCTTTGCTACTGCCTCTGGTCCAGCTTCTAACTTTCCCCTCTCTCCCATCTTTTCTCTCTCTTTCCACTTGTTATTTTAAACGTTGTTATTTTTGAAACTTGATCCTGAGTTGTGTTCTGAAACCACAGCTATAAGTTCACGTGTGAGAACCCACCTATCGTGACAATTTGTTTCCCAAGACTGAAGGCTTTGAGCTAATTTGTTTTTTCATACAACTTACCAAGCAGCATGTCAAAGAACTTTCCACTCTCATACTGTTTCAAGGGACCAAAGAGAAAAAGAGCACTGGTGGTACCTACTAAAAATTTAAATGTCCTCTTATACCATCATTGTTCCTATACCTAGAATCACAAAGACAACTTTAAAATGGACAACAAATTTCCTTCCATTAATAGATTCAAAATAATCTGTATTCAGTTATCATTTTCATGCAAGTAAATGGGCTCATTGTATGCATATGATAAAATTTAACAAATGCATTCTGAATTATCATTAGCAGAAATCATGATAGAAAGCACTTCTATTGCTCAGGAAGTACACTCATGCCCCTTAATAATCAATATCTCTCCCACCCGGCCTCCCTATAGTCCTGTTATAAGTGAAACCATTTGATATTTTTTTTTGGGGGGTGAGAGAGACAATGGGGGGGAGGGAGGAGGAGGGAGGGAAGGAAAAGGGCACAAAATGGAATAGAAAAGAACACAAGGGACCATGGAGATGGATCACGGGTGAATTGGTGGTGGGCTACCCAAAGGGAATACAAAATGTAAAAGACATAAATAACAATAAAAATATATGTTTATAAAAAAATAATCAATATCTGCCCCTTATCAGAGGTAATCACTGAACTGCCTTCTCCCAGAATGGTTTTGCTATCCAAGAATTTCAATTAAATGGAATCATCCTTTGGTTTTTTTCCCCTCAGAATGTTTTGTGATCCAACAGATAGTTGAAGTCTCAGTAACTCATTACTTTTATTGCTCAGAGATATTTTGCTATTTTGCTATTGCTGTTGTTCGAATATTCTACAGTTTGATTATGCATTCACCTGTGAAAATATGTACTATTGACAGCTTCCAGCTTTTTGAGTAAAGTTCATATGAGACTCATGTACAAGTATTTGCAAGGATTATGCTTTCACTCTTATTGCATAAATATGTCAGAGCACAATCACTTGATTGTGTGATAAATGTATTTTTATATCATAAGGAAGAGTTCAAACATTTTTCAAAGTTGTGTCATTTTATAGTCCCATCAGTAATGGATTTAGATATTAATTATTACACATATTATCCAATTATTTTTTTATTTCAGCTATTGTTACACTTATCTGATAATTAATGAAGCTGAATATCTTGTAATTTGTTTTACACACACACACACACACACACACACACACACGCAGTGACCAGACCACCAATATAAATTCATATATATATATTCATATGTGAATGTATTTTGATCTGGTTTTTAAGTCATCTTATCTTCATATATTTGACTTTAGAGTTTTTTGTATATTCTTTCAGCCAGATTTTTTTTTGCATATTTTTTCCTATTTTTTCTATTTAATTTTTATTTTTTTTTAATTTTTTTAATTTAATTTTTAATTTTTAATACTCACTTGTTGAGTATTTTTGACGAGATCAATCTAATCAAATTTTTATTTGTGGTTTGTAGTTTTATGTACTATGTAAGAAATATTTGTCTATTTAAAATCATAAAAATTTTCTCCTATTTTTTTCTAGGAATGTTTCCATTTTAGAGTTATTTTTTGACATTAGGTGTAAGTTAATTAGTCAGGGTGACTGATAGTCCTTATTGATGTAAACTTATCCTGTACCATTTGGTTAAAAGGCTATACCTCCTTGTATTGCCTTTGTGAATTACCTCTGTGAACACTTAATTTTCTATTAACACTTTTGTGAAAAAGAAGGTTTTAAAGAAGGTATTATATGCTTTTTGAAAATGTGAGAGAAGGACATCCCTGGTGACGAAATGGGTTAAGCACAGCACTATGAAGCTATCCAGAGCCACTGCAGCACGAGTTCGATCTCCAGCCAGGGAGATCCCCACATGGCACAGCAGACCACTTCTGCCTCGCCTGCTGCTCCCCTCAGCAGTGTACTTCAGTCGATCTGCCTGCTCTGCTCCCCACTCTGTCTCTGGTGAATCCTCTCACCACCCCAAACCTCTGGTCTACACCCCAGCTTGTATGCATAAATAAATAAATCTTAAAAAAAATAAAGAAAGAAAATGTGAGAGAAGGTAGTATAATGTTCAAGATTTGCTAATTCTACAATTCTCACATACACATTTAAGAATTTGCTTCTCAATTGCTACAAAAATAGTACCTGATGGGATTTTAATTCTATCAATGAATTCCAGTAAATTTTGTATATTAAAATACTGAGAGAAATATTGTTAAGATTTTCATGAATATAGTATAACAGTTCTCCTTTAATTTCATTATTTTTCGTATTTCCAGTGTTCAGTATAAAAGTCTTGCACATTTTTTTCACTTTCTAATTTATTTATTTATTTTTACTTCGTTGTAGTCCCCATAGTTCTCCTAGCACTGTATCACCCTTGAATACAGTGTATCACCGTATCACCTTGAATCATCAACATATTCCCTTGTTTTCATCCTTAAAATATTTTTTTTTAGGGGAGGGGACAGGAAGAGCACAGGGACTATGGTGATGGTACACAGGTGAATTAGTAGTGGGAATATTATGGGGACCACACCTGAGAAAAGAAAGCAGACATAGTAAAAATTTTTTTAAAAAATTAAAAAAATTAAAGTAAAATAAATATATTCTAAAAATGGATTGTGGGCAATTTCACAAATTTGTAAATTTATTAAAATTATTTAATTGTTCACTAAAATAGGTTAATTTTACAGCATATGAATTATAATATGGAGCTGTTAATGTTTGATATAGAATAAAGAAATAAAGAAACTAAAATAAAAAAGTTTTTTTTTCTGTTAGAGTACTAAAAATGGAGCTACCATATGACCCAGAAATTCCCCTATTTTTATTGCAGCGCTATTTATAATAGTTAAGACTTGGAAGCAACCCAAATTACCAAAAATAGACAACTGGATCAAGATGTGGTATACATGCACAATGGAATACTATTCAGCAATTAAAAAAGATAAACTAGTGTCATTTTCAGCAACAAGGATGGAGCTAGAAGGGATTATGCTCAGTGAAATAAGACAGAAGTAGAAAGAAAAAGCTGGGATAGTTTCCCTTACAGGAGGAATATAAGGGAACCAAATAAGGCATCAAAGAAAATAAATAAATAAATAAAACAATAACAATAACAATAAAAACACAACAAAATGAAACAAAAATAAACAAACACTTGTAATTCAGAGACAGTCTGCAGGGGTGGGAGGGGAGGGATACAAAAGAGTGTGGGAAGAGCAAATGGACTATGATGATGGTGCACAGGTGAATTGGTGGTGGAAATTCTTTGGGGTCTATGCTTGAGAAAAGAAAACAAACTGTAAAACAAATGAACAATAATGTAAAATATATATAAATAAATAGCTAATTAAAAAATTCTGTTAAATTGATTTCAAAGACTTCATTTCTAGCTTTTATTTTTTAAAGGTTTATTTTTTAAAGATTTATTTATTTATAAATAAAGATTTATTTATTTATGCATACAGGAGGTCATTTTAGACCTCTGCTGTCTATGCACTGGTGTCTCATAACTTTTCAGTTTGCTCATGCTCTCTTTCTAAGAATAGCAATTGTTCATTTTAATGTCTAATACATCAAATATATTTTTTTATTATTTACAACGTTTTGCATCACTGATAATAAATACATTATTTATCCTGAAGTCTTGAAGGCAGAGTCATGCCAAATAGCATGACATGATCATTTTCGCTATTATTTATGTACATCTAAACTAAATTGCTTTTTTTTTTGTATAGCTGTTAATATTCAAACACTCATGGTCAAACTAGATAATTGGTATCTATACTTCTTAGTAAAAACAGAAAAAAATATATTAAAAATCAACATGAGATCAGGAAGAATGATATTTGGCTTCACTTTCCCCAGATTATAGCCAATCTCATGGAGGCAAATAGAATCAAATTCAAGGCAGAGTTTTTCATGATACTAGTGCTTTCCCAAGAAGGGGGCATGGAAGAGTGGTAGGCAAACTCACATTTTAAGGATCTCACATCAAACTTATCAGAAAGTTCTATTACTACTACCTCCCAAACAAAACAATTCATTGTTTAAATATAATTTTAGTCATCTCCCTATTTAAATCTCTGTTTCTTGGGCCTCCCTGGTGGCGTGGTGGTTGAGCGCTGCGTTGTGGAGCTGCTGGCATCTCGCAATGCGAGTTCGAAGCCCAGCCAGGGAGAATCCCGCATGGTGCGGCAGACCTCTCCTGCCTCGCCCACTGCTCCCCTCAGCAGTGTATTTCTGATCTGCCTGTTCTGCTTCCCACTCTGTTTCTGGTAAACCCTCTCGCTGCCCCTCACCTCTGGACTGTACCCCAGCTTGTATGTATAAATAAATAAATCTTTAAAAGCAAAAAAAAATTAAATCTCTGTTTCTTGCTTAGCCTAAAATAAAATCCAACTCCCCTAATATCATATTCTCTAATTCACCACCTAGTTAGAAAATTTATAATCCTTTACTCCAATTTTTTACAAGATTGTCTCTATTTTTACCTTCAGATCTCAGTTTAAATTTTGCTCTTCTCTGAGAATTATCTTTGTCCAACTAACTTAATTTATCAATCAAGTATCATTGATGTGCCAGCTATATCATTTTCTTTCATTTTGCTTTATGTATTAAAAGGATGTATCACTTTCTGAAACTATCTTGTTCAGTGTCTTACAACAGAATACACCTCATGATATCAGGGCCCTTGTCTATATGATTCACTGTCGTATTTTCTGTGCCAACAGAACAGTTAGAATGAATGTGCACTTAATAAACTCCTGCATTAAATAACACATTGATGCTCTTGCACAGTGTTGAATTACCCAGATCCTCTAATCAGTGCAACAGTAGAATTACAAAGTTTTATTTTCCTACAGAGCTCACAAATATTTCATCCATTCATGTATCTTACTTCTACCTAGCTCCTGTCTCATTGTCTACTCCTAATAGTGTTCTACTCCTCACATCATTCCACTTTGTTACCTTTACATTTTTTGTAGTCTTATTTTGCTATTTCACCTTCTGCTTATGCTTTAGCCATATCTGAAAATGATAGGAAGGATATCATGCTTCTGTCATTTAACTGAATACACACTATTTTGTTTTCTCCTTTTATTTTTGCCTTAGTTTTTATAGAGAGGGAATCAAATCATCAGTCTTAAATCTGTTATTTTCTTTTTTTAAGATTTACTTATTTAGGATGTAGACCAGAAGTGTGGGGGATGAGAGGATTCACCAGAGACAGAGTGGGGAGCAGAACAGACAGACTGACTAAAATACACTGCTGAGGGGAGCAATGGGCAAGAGAGAAGAACTCCACTGTGCCATGGAGAAGCTCTCTGGCTAGGGATCGAACTCATGCTGCAGTAGCTGCTGATAGCTTCAGGGAGGACCTGTGACCAAGATTTATTTTTTTTAAGTTCTTTTTTTTTAAAAAAAATTTTATTTATGCATACAAGAACTGGAGTATAGGCCAGAGGTGTGGGGTGGTGCGAGGATTCACCAGAAACAGAGTGGGGAGCAGAACAGGCAGCTCTACTGAAGTATACTGCTTTGGGGAGCAGCGGGCGAGACAGGAGAGGTAGGCTGCACCATATGGGGAGTTCCCTGGCCAGGATCAAACCATTGCTGCAGTGGCTCTGGAATGCTTCATAGAGCTGCGACTTAACCCATTGCCACACCAGGGAGGCCCAATCTGTTATTTTCTAAGTGACGATTTTTACCTGAATTAAATTGCATTTATTTCAAGCTTGGTGTGTGTGTGTGTGTGTGTGTGTGTGTGTGTGTGTGTGTGTGTGTGTGTGTGTGTGTGTGTGTGTGTACAAAGACAGTCAGAATCATTTCTTACTCTCTTCACTGCCTGCCATCTACACAATTCACTGCTAACAGGGGAAGGTTACAATTGAGGTCAATTATCCCTTCAAACTTCCTCAAAAATGCATACTTAAGATGATATTAGTCACAGACAAGTATATATAGCAGTTAAAAAGATGTTCATAAAATATTGACAAAACAAGATAATCATTAGATTGTTATAAATATTTGCTGATAAAAAGTGATTTAAAACTATTTGATTATAGTCACCTTGTTATCTTGCAAATACTAAGTGTTCCTAAATGTTTCCAGAACCTCCCAAATATATTTTATCCTAATTCACTCTAGTTCAAAAAATTAATCTATTATGCATAAATTCTGGCTTAAAGTGTTCCCATGAACATATCTTGATGACTTTTATCCTAATTGTAAGATAAAAAGTTCTAATCTGTATATTTGACGGGTTGCACAAATCACTAAAGATTTCTTTTTTCAAGTGTATGACTAAAAATGCATTTATTAAAGAAATTATAATAGTCCTTTTTGTGAGACTTCTCCAGTGAAACTTGAGGAAATGTCTTTCTGCTTTTAGTGATATTTTCCAACTGGCATTCATTTATGATACTGAATGTCAATGTTACTTTTTTCAGTATGATGTGTACTCCATCCTGATAATAATTGTAGTTTCAAATTTTTGCCATAAGTCAACTCAGTCATTTCACTATCATGATATATTTCTTTTGTCAGATTTGTTTCTTCTTAATTAAACTGAAAATGAAAAAAAAATTGGGTATTTTGATATCTTGACAATTACCATTACTTCTGGAGTTGCCTTTCCTGAAGTAAAATATCTCATTACAAGTCTTTTAAAAATGTGCTTCAGAATTCACATTCTAATAAAAAACATATGTGGAATTGGTGGTGGGCTGCCCAAGGGGAATACAAAATGTAAAAGACATAAATAACAATAAAAAAAAATGAATATGATGTTAACCAAAAAAAAAAAAAAAAGAAAATGTCAATAGAACAAACAAAAATCAAGATGTATTTGTATTTAATTTTCTGTAGTTTAACTAGGAGTACATCTTTTTTGGTAGTTATCCTGCTTGGTGTTCATTGACCTTCCTGCCAAAAATTGTGTGAAATTATCAGTCATTATTACATTAAATATTTCTTCTGTTCTATTCTCAAAAAAAAAAAATAAAATAAAATAAAATAAAAAACATATGTGTACACTGCTATAGAATTAGAAGCCATTACTCATGTAAAGTATATATCCTTGACCACAACTTCACTAACCTGCATGTGATGATGAACATTTTTTCATGTACCTGTTGGTCTTATATATGTCTTCTTTGGAGAAGTGATATTTAGCACTCCTACACATTTTTTTTTTGTTTAGTTTTATTCGTTCTTAACAGAAAGCTGTTAATCTGCCCTTGTCAGATGTATAATGTGTGTATATATTCTCCCTTTCAGTATGGTATCTCATTTTAGATATGGTTTCTTACACTGTGCAGAAGCATCTCAATTATTAGATAGCATCTTAGATAGTATCTCAATTATTTACATTCTTTATTGCTTTCTTTATTGTTGGAAAAGAATCCACAAATACTTTTCTGATGTTTATGTCATGCAGTGTTTTGAATGTTTTCTTCTATGTACTTTATGGTTTCAGTCATATATCCAAGTCTTTTATCCAAATTGAATTGATTCTCATGTTTGGTGTGAGATAGTGATCTACTTTCATTCTTTTGCATGTGGCTGTCCAATTAACACAGCATTGCTTATTGAGAAGATTTTCCTTGTTCTATTGGATATCTATGGCTCGTTTGCCGTAGATTAGTTATCCATAAATATGGGATTTTATTTCTGATTCTCAGTTCTATTCCATTTGTCTATGTGTATTTTTGTTCCAGTATCAGGCTGTTCAATTATATTTTTTTTTAGTATGGTGTGCAATATGTAAGTGTGATTCTGCCATTTTTTTTTGTTTGTGAAGATTACTTTGCTATTCAGGAACTTGTGATTCCATATGAATTTCAGAAATATTTGTTCCAGTTATTTGAAGAATTCCATTGAAACATTTATTGAGATTACATTGAATCTGTGTGTGTCTTTGTGTAGGAAGGTCAATTTGACAATATTGATTCTTCCAATCCAAAGCACAGAGTACTTTTTCATTGTTTTGTGTTTTCTTGTATTTTGACAAAGTCTTATAATTTTTTTGTACAGGTTATTCACATCCTTTATTAGCATTAATCTGAAATATTTAATTTTTCTGCATAATTGCAAATGGGATCATTTTCTTAATCTATTTTTCTTCTAGCTCATTGTTTGCATATAAGAAGGCAGCTGATTTTTATTTAATGATTTTGTGCAATGCTACTTTGCTGAGCTGGTGTATAGTTTCAATTATTTTTTCACTGGAGTCTTTAGGATTCTCTCTCTACATATATATTATCATATCACCTGCAAATGATAGCTTTCCTTCTATTTTCTGAATTTCTTATTACTTTTATATCATTCTGCTACCTAGTTGTTTTAGCTAAGGATTCCAGTTCTGTATTGAATAGTATTGGGTCATAGTGTACCAAATCTTAGTGGAAAAGCTTTTATTTTTCCACCATTTAGAATGATTTTAGCTGTGGGTTTTTCATATATTCCTTTTAACATACGTTATGTCCCATTATTCTTAGTTTTTCAAGGGATTTCATCATAAATTGAATGTATGTTGATTCTTATCAAAACTTTTCTTGGCATCCACTGATGTGATCACGTGGCTTAATCTTTCTTTTTGTTGCTATGGCAAATTATGTCATTTGATTTTCTGATATTGAACAATCTTTGTGATCCTGATATAAATCCCAGATTGTCATGGTATAGGATCCTTTTCAAGCATTATTTTGAACAAGTTTTAAAATTTTATTAAAGATTCTTGCACTTGTATTCATTAGGGAAATTGATGTGATTTTTTTTTTTGCATTTTCTTTGTTTTGCTTTGTTTTTAATATTGTTCTCATAAATTATGTCTGATATTGCTCCTTCTCTCAAATTTTTTGACCAGTTTTAGGAATATTAATATTATTTCATCTTGAAAAATGTGATAGAACTTGCTTGAAAAGAGTTCTGAACCCCAGCTTATATTTTGGGAGGAGACGGATGGAATTTCTATTACAATTTTAATTTCCTTATCTGTGATTGGTTTGCTAGGTTTTCTATTTGTTCCCTATTAGGTTTCAGATAATTATATAATTCTAAAAATTTGTCTCCTCTAGGTTACTGAACTTGTTTGCATATTAATGGTCATAATAATCTATTATCTTTTGATTATCGGCATTCTTTTTTTATAATTTCTCTTCTTCCATTTTGGGTTCTGTTTATTTGAGATTTCTTCCTTTATTTCTTAATTAGCCTAGCTAGAGGTTTGTCTTCTTTTTTTGTTTTTTCTTTTCTTTTTTTTTTTTTTT
>PVIJ01017020.1:0-30847 GCA_004024925.1 Scalopus aquaticus | reverse complement strand
TCAGTTCTTTGTTCTTCTCATTTAATTCTATTATTTTTTTTATTATGGCAATTCTGAATTCTTTATCTGGTAGGCAGATGTAATCTTCTATGTCCATATTATTGGGTTCTGAAGAAGGGTTTTCTTTCTGTGGTGAATTGTTTTGAGGGTCATTTGTAATTTTTTTTCTTCCTGTTGTTGGCCTTCTGCTTTGCTCTGACTTTATGATCATTTCTTATACTTGGAGTATTCCTTTTGTCCTTGGATTTTCCATAGATGATGATTTCTAAACCATTAGATATTGTTCAGTTTCAGTGATGCTAGAAAAACAAAGCATGTAATCAAGACTAATTAACAGCTCACCTATCATGCTACCATATAAAAGCAAGAATACAAAGCTCAGCAACAATCTCACCCTCCAGAGATGAGCAACCATGGTGCAGAGGCATCTTATTTGTTTCCTATGCAAAGGGTTATTTTAATGTAATTTATATCACACTACATAGACAATTTACATTCTTTTTTCCATTTAGTATTATAACTTGAATATTTCCCCATGTCATTAAATAGACTTAAAGAACATGCTTAGAGATTGGTAGAGGCTGTGCTCAGGGAATGGGGCAGAGTAAGCTTCCTCAGGAAAATACATCCCAGAAAATAGATGACTATCTTACACATCTCATAGCAGCTTATCACTGGAGGATGTCTGATTATGCACGCACCTGCATAATGAAGTGGGAGGCCAAGGTCCCATGGTGTTGGTGCTGTTTGGAGAGGAAGGGTGGCGCCACACACACAGAAGTGGCAGAACACACAGCCACTGCCACTACCAGCATTGAAATAGGGAGCAGGTGGAGGAGGGTCCAGTGATCATTCAAACTATTCCAAGGCAGAATAGCATTTATAGTTGCCAGTGAAGAGTCAGGACAAGAAGAATCATGGCAAACTTGGGGTGAGCGTTGTTGGGGCTTAGATGGTTCTGTTAGCCCTGCCAGCAGATATAGGTCATGGAGGGAAAGGATAGAGCAAGAAGGGGGGAGAATATCAAGTTAGGCAACAAGAGCAAGACACCCAGTATCTCACAAATCAGGACATGAATAAGTCAGTACACATCAGCAAAAGCCAGAAGACCAATTGGTTTTCACAGGGAGAAAGTGGCATCAGTTGGTTTTAATCATTGGGTCAGATTCCTGGCACTGCCCTTTCAAGTCCTTAAATGGGCTGAGCTCTGAGAGGCTGAGGGTTGATTTCTGATAAGTCCGACATTTCTTCATTCATATGGAGACTGAACACTTACTATCCACGCCTTTAGGTGCTAGAATGGTGAGTGATGAGGATACAATGTCTGCCTGAAGGGGCTCACTTTGGTTCATGTAGTAGAGCAACATTTTATCAGCCAAGAACTATGAATTATTATGTGAAATTATCATAATGTTTGCTCTGTGGAGACAGATTAATATTTTTTTTCTCCAACATAAAACTTGGGTCAATGGAATGCAAATTACCCTTTTCCAAGGACCCATCAAGTTGCTTGTAGAGGTAATTTAGCGCCAGTGTCATGAAAGTGATTTGGAAGAATGCTTTGTACTCAGGGCCAATGCGCCAAATTAGGGAGATGTGGGATTGAACACAGCATGGGAGAAAACAGGAAACCCTGTGACCATAGATAATTACTCCCTTTCCTGGTGTGGAGAAAGTGTTCACTAAGTTTCCTCCAACCTCACCCCCGTAACTATGACCTGTCTCTACAAATCTAAATTCTGAACAGAAAGTATTTGAGGAGATAAGCAGGAAAGAATGGAGCCTGGACTAGAGTGGAGCCTAGATAGAGGGGGTGGAGCTATAAAATTGAAGGAGGCTCTTATGCTCAGGCATGTTCCTCCTTAAATGGTGTGCCCAATGCGCTCCCTTAGCACCTCCTAGACCTAGCCATGGACAGGAAGCATAACTAAACCTACGACCGGAAAAATAATTGTTTTTTAATCAAACTTTTCTACTCTTTTAAGGAAAGTTATTTTACCACTCAGGCTGGTGTTCCTACATGTGAAACTGGCCTCTAGAACACAATGATCCTTACAGTAAGTTTTTCATTGTCATATAAGAGACTATGGGAAATCTTTCATTCTCCTGCTTGGCAGAAGACTTCCCCTTATTTATTGTTCAGTGTGGCCTGGATACCCACACAAACATTCTGTACCACAAAATAAACTTCTTAGGGTTAAAAAAGAAGGGGGGAATTTGGTCTCCTTGGGCTGGAACAGCACCTCCTCAGAAAATATATCCTCACTAAGGAGATTGGCGCCTGACTGTGCTTTAATCCTCAGAACACCATTAAGGAGGAAGAAGTAGAGGTCAGGGATGTTTTGGAAATGACCACATCATACAGTGTGGAGCCTGGATTGAGCCCAATTTATTTCTCTATGAACTCCAAATTTAAAGAATCCAGGGCTCAAAGAAAGCCAAGGAGGTTGGCTGCTGGGCATTGCCTAAAAGCAAGCAAATTATTATTCTTAACAACAAGAAACATGGCTGTATGCTGTATTTGAAGAAAAGTGAAAAGGATAGGAAAATATACCGAATTTGGCTAGCAATTAAATTTTTTTTTAAATTATTTTGTGCATATAATTAAAGTAGAAACTTTAATTATGAAATCAGTTTTGCAGAAAAGGTTTTCACCTGTTGACTTTAGTGATGACTCAGTCAGCTGGTTTTGAAATTATCTGGACTTCAAGTTTATAAAGTAAATAAAAGGTAAATTATTAGATTACTTCTAGTTAAATATTTTCTAGAGAATGCTAGTTAGTGCAAAAAATCACATCCATCTCTGTTGCTGGTTTTCTGTCATAGACTTTTGATATCTTCAAAACCAAGTGAGTGGCATTCATCAGACAAGAAGGAAAGTGAGAGGTGAAATCATCATTCTAATAAGCCCCATGAGTGTCCTGGGGCTCTTGGACCCAGAGGCTTTTCCATCGAAGGGTGCCATGGTTATTCTAAGGCCATTGAAATCAAATAATTTGTTGCTCCTTAGTTCTTTTGCGTATTTATTTGACCACCATGTGGAAGACTGGGGTTGACTTGGGTCCACTCAATAGTGCATCGATATTGTAGCTTCTGGGCAACCATGTATTGACTTCTATTGACTACTATCTGGGCATACATACATTCACTTCAAAACTATTTCTTCAACACTTACATTGTGCTATGTGGTGAGGAGAAACAAATGAAAGGTATAGTTCTTATCGTCAGATTCCCGTTGTTGGATCTGGCTTAGTCCTTCAGGAAGGTTGTGAGCACAGTAGAGAATTACCTAGTGTGTTTCATGCTCTCAACCTGCATTAAATCCAGAGGACACTATCACTGAGTTGCAAGGTTCCCAGAGGACAGCAGTAGCTATGTCTCTTTCAATTTCGTATCCTCAGCACACACCTCCTACACAATGTGGACTGAGCCCCACACCTGAGTGGTTCTAGGCCTGTCTCCCACTTAGTTCAGAGCCTCCCTCCAGTGTGTGGTGTCTGCTTGAGGACATTCAGATCGAAGAATCTCTCCACCATGCTGGAGGCGCATATTACCACTCAATCTCTCTAGATACTAGAAAGTCTTTCCTTCACATTGGGTCAATACCTGCCTACCTTATAACTCACCAGTGGACTCAGATTCTTCCCTCAGAAACCACACAGAATAAATCAATTCCCCAATCTGTATGTTGAGCTTTTAGGTATTTAGAGACATTTACATTGTCTCCTGCTACATTTCTTTAGCCTCCATCAACTTGGATCCTCCAGTTACTTATCAGATGGCGTATTTTTGAGACCAACTAATCATTTTATTGAATAGGCAAGACTGGCATCAAGGGTTAAAAAATAAGTTGAAACAATAGCAATTAAGAAGCAAACAAATTACAAAGCTATATGAGAGGATGTGGACTTGTGCATGTATGTGTGTGCCGAAGAAAAAGAATAATTCAACCATTACCACCAGGAAAAGGTGGCAGGCAGCTTATGCTCATTGGATAGAGGGATTTTTCCTTGTTTCCAGAGACTTACCTGGGCTCTCAAAACAATTAGTAATAAAACCAACCAAAAGAGAAGCTATTTTTTTCCATAGATTGCCTTGGTTAGACTTGAATGTTGAGAGAGGAAAGGTGTGGGGCTACTGGAAGACTTGCAAGGGGGGCCGGGGCCCCACTCATCCTGAATCCAACAAGGCTCTCGCCTGCTAGCATTTCTTCAGTCCTTGTTGTCAATCCCTGTAAAAACACTTTGGGATGGAAACACTTTGATTCTGGTGTTCTTGTTAGGAATTAAAAGGCAATGACTTGAGTTTAGAAGGTCTGATCATAGGACCAGAGCAGGTAATGTGGGAAATTTTCTCTTTCTGGACTGGGATTGTGCAAGAGGAAGCCAAATCACTTGGTGGATTAAGCAACAATTGAGTGTCCAGGTCCCAGATGTTAGTGGAGACTGAGGCAGTGGGAGGATGATACTAGCAGGAAGATAATGGTGAGTAAGATGCAGAGGGGCCAGACGGGCGGGGGGCGAGTGGACGGGAGCAGTCTAGCTTGATTAGGAGCTCTGCATTTAGGATCAGGACAGACCCTCATGCCACTGTTCCCTGCTGTGTCAACGAAGTGGGGATGTGCTCTTGTGAAGCTTTAGTTTCTTCATCTGTTGATGAAGATGAGTGATAAAATCTGGTTAGCAGAGGCATGTTGAGAATTTAGTGGGATGACATTTACAAAATGGTCGACGTAGGGCCTGGCACATGGTGAACTATCAATAAATGGCAGTTATTAAAAATGTTAATAGCACATAAGTATTGAGAGCACAGAGAGGTTCTATGGAAATCCGGTGTGCCTAAGGTGCTGGGCTTTGCCTTCATTAGGCTACACAGAGGCAGCATAGCCTAGTGGTTTAGAGTAAGGGTGCCCTAGCTTTATCATCTTTGACAAGTATTTAACCTCTCTGAGTTGGTTTGCACTTCTGTAATAATAGTGACTACTACAGAGCATTCTTGAGAGCACTCAATGAGACAGTACTCTTAGAATTCCCAGCACCTGATAGATATTCATACTACTACTTAGTGAGAGAAGAAGTAGAACAGGTGGAAAAAGAGGACTGATTTTTCTTTTCTTTTTTTTTTTTTTTAAGATTTATTTATTTGTGCACACAAGCTGGCCAGAGGTGTGGGGTGAGAGGATTCACCAGAGACAGAGTGGGGAGGAGAAGAGTCAGATTGACCAAAATACACTGCTGAGGGGAGCAGCGGGCGAGGCAGGAGAGGCCGGGGATTGAACTCGTGCTGCAGTGACTCTGGATAGTTTCATAGTGCTGAGACTTAACCCGTTGCGCCACCAGGGAGGCCCAGGGGACTGCTTTTTCTGTAACAACATGCTGGCAAAGAGATGGTCGTATGTTGGCAATTTCTGGCAACAGTAGGGAACAGAATGAGCAAGGGAGATAATGGTATTGTGGAAAGCAAGCCATAGATTCCTCCCTGTTTCTAGACTAATGGACAACCCAAGGAAATCAGCCAGGCAAGCCCCAGGGGTAAGGAGCAGTAGGTCAGAGAGGCTGGAGGGGTTCAGGAGGGAGAGTTCTCGGCTAAGTGAGCGCGAGGCGAAGATCCAGGCATGAGGGTGCCGGAGCACTGAAACAAGCTGAGGGTGGGGTGGCGGCGGGGAAGGAGGGCAGCTCAGGAGGTTTGGTTCGCTGGGAGAGGGTTTGAGTGGGTGTTTAAACTGTACAGTGCCTGCCCTCAGACGGGCCCCGCACTTGATGTCCCCCCGCACAGGACCAAAGGTCCTGTGTTTTCATTTTGCATCAAGCCATGAAAATCATGCGGCCAGTCCTCTTACTCAAAAGTGGTACAGAAAAGGAAGCCAGTGCTATGAGCATTCACAGAAGATGGGGGAGAATCATTTCCAGCTAAGGGTGGGCATGGGTGAGGAAAGAAGATGTCACGGGTGCATTTTCAACTCCACCCTGAAGGATAGAAAGAATTTGGACAGGTAGAAATAAGAGTATGGCTGTCTGGTGGGAATGGCTATGTTGGAAGAATCAAGCGGAGGAGAGGTGTGGACTGGTTTAGGGCCTGGTAAAAAACCCGGTTCCTGACCTGGACACACCTGGCTCTCTCAGGGATGCCGAGCTCATCTGGCCTTTCCAGGGGCAGCCTTTTACTCAAGGTGTCTCTTATCCCTTTCCTCCAAGTGCTATTCTGTTAAGTGTCTGTTCAACCAATAAGTTAAAGTTAGTCAAGATAATCATAGAGCTCATAAGGGGCCCAGAGGGCTGGGAGAGGCAATTTTAGCAAAGAATCAAATACAAAGTCTTCACTGAAAAGTATGTTTTTTGATACAAAGTGAGAAACACTTAAATAGGTCAAATAAGAGATTAAGTACAGACCAAAAGAAAACCCAGTTAAGAGACCCCATCATCTAAATCTGATGTGCTCTCTCTCCATCTTGATTTAATCAAGTCCTGTGTTAGGATGTGCACAGCAAGCAGGTGGTGAGGGGAAATTCCTTCCAGGGCTCAGTTCTGTCCTCTGCGCAACACTCCATACTGCCATGGCCCCAATTTTGCTCCAGATGGTGGGTTCTCCTAAACAGAAAGCTGAATAGTCCAGAAAACTGTGCAAACGTTGACACTTACAAAACTACCTAGCCACACCACGGCAACAAGATAAGCAATGATATAAAAGGAAAAAGGCTTTTTTCCAACTTTTCCCAGCCTCTATCTGAAACCTTTCTCTCCTAAATTTGCATCAAAAATTTTATCTCTATTAACAATACGGATCATGGATGACACATCAATATGCACTTTGTTGTATTCCTATCTTACTTGCATAAATATTAAATTTTGACACTTGATCAACATGCTTTGATCTTTTCCGATGTAAGTGGCCTTTAAAGGTTTGAGTTCCCTCTCCTGAATTAAACGTGACAGAGTTGCATAGGCAGCTAGGAGGTTTTGTGTCATACCAGAGTCTCAGCCTCCTCCTAGGCTGGGTTGCCGTCTGGGGACTGGGGGACCCCACGCCAGGAGACCATCTGCAGGATGGATAGGGAGCCTTCTGGGACAAAACCCACCGCTGGCATAGAGCCAGGACTGATGGGCCTGCCTAGTTCTGGAGACTCCTTCACGGTCAAAGGTAGCAACAAAACAGTGTCTGTCACTCAGATTTGTCTTCTGGCCTGGCCTTCTTTGAACGCATACATGAGTCATTGGAGAGAGAATTGAAGAGCGGCTATTCCTAGGGAAACTCAGGGAGTTCAAGCATCTCTGTTTTGATGCCTCTAGTGCGGTAGAGCAAAGAGATCTTCCCCCAGAGTCGGCACAGAAGCTCCATGGCTTCAGCAAGGTGGGGAAGGGCAGTGCTCAGCAGTCAGAGAGGTGCCCACAAAAGGACCAGTGGTTCCCAGGACAGAAAACAGTGTCCAGGGACAGGCAGCAGTGCCTGGGGATGGTGGTGGTGTCCTGTAGATGAGAGGATGTCATTTGTGCTCTGTGTCATTTGACTGTCACTAGAAAACAACATCCACTCACTGCAAATAATGTGAGGGTATACAGTATATCCTCACATATTACAGTATACTTTTAGAAACAAACAGCATGCCATTTAACCAAAAGAAATTTGGAACCATCACACTTAAGAAGGAGTAGGAAACAGTTATCCAGGAAAGTTTAAACAGAGACCGCATGTTATCAGGGAATGGGAAGAGAGTGGGTGGCTACATTATCTCTTTGTAAAAATTCCAAAACTAACAGTTCAAGGTTGATTTACTCTCTGATGTAATGAAGTATAAGTCCAAAGTCAGTTTGTTATTCATATATCCTCTGCCCATTAACCCAAAGATAAGTCCAGGGAAAGTTATTGACCAGAAAACCTGAGGCTGGGGGCGGCTCCTGGGTGAGCTGGGAGTGGGGCTGAAATCCCAATTTCTGTTACACTCCCTTTTCTTTGATATTAATGACTTATAGTTCCTCAGTCTAACATAAATATCATGTGAATACCACTTCATAACGTGCCAGCTGTCCCCTTCCCCCGTCAGGTGACCCCAAACCCACCCCTGGTAGAAACGGTGTGACAGATACTCTGAGCCCAGTTTTCCTGTGCTGTTGAGAACAGCCATACTGCCCAAGGAAGAGCCCCTCTCCCTCTCTACATCCCTCACCCCCCATACACACACACACCCCTCCTACTTAATAGGGAACAAAAGGGTGAACCGGGGCTCCTGTTCTGGAAATAGGGCCATATGGAGGCTGTCAGATCTAGATTTCCATTATGATCTCAAATGCTCAATTTTTTCATCAGATAAGTTGTTAAATATTTATGTAAGTGTGATTTAAATTTCATATCATCCTAACACTTGTCATTCAGACATCAATCCATAAACCAGGGAAAAGTCATCTTCCAGAGCACACGTGGTGAGTTTTCAGCAGCCTCCGTGCACATACCCTGCGCTGACCACACAGGAACCCTGCCGCAGGCTTGCCCAGGCCTGCTTTATGCTTCCAGGACGGTGGCAGGTTCTGCACCACACATAGAGGAAGCACGCAGCAATATTCTCCATGAAAAATGTGTGTGAGGAGAAGGAAGGGAATGAGGACAAGGCCACGGAGGACACACAGCTCCAGGAGCGCAGGCGAAGACTTGGGAACAGGCCTCCCTTGAGCCAATTGTCCTCAGTAAACCTGGGCCAGGAGGCCCCAGGACCTCCTTGTGTGCTACCCCCCTGGGAATGGGAATGCCCCCACAGAACTCTGTGTTGGGAAGGCGCTTGAGCACAGGGACCAGTGCGGAGAGGGAGGGGAGAAAAGCCTGCACCCCCACCCTGCACAGGCTGGTTCCTCCATGCAGAGGCTGGACTCTGAGTATCCTGGGTCCCCCAGTGCCTCCAAAGTTCATGGACACAGCGGCTGCTTAATAAATGTTTAATGAATCAATAGAGCAAACTGTTTTCCTGTGAAAAAATCCGCATTGATCTTGTTTTTATCCGAAATTAAGCCAGTAAAATCTTCCACAACTGTGTTCTCTATTCCCTTGAATTAATTTTGCCCACTCCTCTCTACACCAGAGATTGTGGGCTTTTCTCGGGCTGAGAGAGCGAAGAACACCTGCCTGCGCTCTGCGTGCGGGGCGGGCACCCTGGGCAGTCGGTGTAGGGAGCTAGAATAACACCGGAATAAACCGGGAAGCTGACAGCCTTCCATGGAAGTCTGCATACCTTACTCCTATAGATGGCAGGTTGAGCCTTAGCCCCACCCCCCGCGGAGTTCGCAGCGCCCTCTTGTGGAAACAAAGAAACCTTCTAAAAATCTTCCTTTCCCTCTGGAGGGTTTTGCAAGCTGCACCTGCAAGCTCAGGCTGTGACTGGGCCTCTGAGACCACCCAGCTGGCCGTTGTGTGTTGCAGTAGTCAGGGTGGGCTGGAATTCTGAAGCTGAATGATATCACCACTCACAGGAAAAAGTAAAGCCTTTTATTTCGTACAATGAAAACCCTTAATAGGCATCTTAGGAAGATGCTTGTTTGGACTCTCAAAAGGAATAACCACACAACAATCAAAAATAAAGAGAATAAAATGAGCAAAGACACAGCCAAAGCAGGAGAATTTCACACACAGTATTTTCAGAAAAAAATTAAAAATCTTTTCAGAAGGCTTTATGCCCTAAACTATATAGTCTAAACTCTTAGTAAGTGCAACGGTTAAGGATACTCAATGAAATAAAACAAAAATGAAAGACAATTCAATTAAGCTTACATTTTCATCCCATCATCAGTACATGCAGTAATTCTCTTGCCTTCATTGTAAAGGACAAAATGCATATACAACTTATACCAAAGAAAATCATTTTTGCCTGTTCCCCAATATAAATGTCCAAACTGGAATGTTGTTTTCAATGCAGCCAGTATCTGAGCCAGCCCAGAAGGAACTTTCTGGGTCTGGCCTACCCCATATACACTCGCCGTGTAAAAGCTGCCTTTGACTCGACCCCTCGGTCTTCATGCAAGGTTCCCATGGGTTCCTCCTTCACGGAACACTCACAGGGCTCAGCCTGGCTCTAGCCCATCCTGTCCCTACAGCTGTCCCATTGTTCTGCACTTGGCCATAACAGTTATGAATGACATGCCCCAGGGGCTTTTGTGCAATGGAGCCCTGCAGTGCTGGACCTTAGGGTCACCACCCATCGTGATTTGTCTGAGACCTTTCTTTTTGCCTAAGAGCTTTCTAGAATGTGGGCCTTGTGGTGGTAAAGTCAGAAGTAAACCCGTCCTGGGAAAATAGGAACGAATTGGTCACCCTGGTACAGATGGGCGTCACACCAATACTTCAAAAGAGCTCCAGCAGCCAAGGCCAAGAGATCAGAGGCTTCCTGCTGTGTAAACACCTGTCAAGTGGCTTGTCAACTCCGGAACCACCTGCTTTCATTTCTTATAAGCTCTGGGGGTGACTGGCCTCTTCCCCTTTTAATGTTTAGTGTGTGTGTGTTCCTCTCGGGGGTTCCTGTCTGTCTGGACCCAGCGCAGAATAAGAATGTACTATCAGTTGCCATGCGATCTCTGAGAATCGTTCAGCAGGGACGCTCCTGTTTCTCCCCAAGGGTGGCATGGAGGGGTAGCAGTGAGAAATCCACACGTGCAGGTCCATGAATGCTTCCCACTGGCTGACACCAGAGAAAAATAAACAGTTGGTATTTCAAAAGCAGGATGTTTTTATCTGAAATGCAAATTGCTTCAAAAACAGTATAATCACATTTATGGCATAATTGTCGTATCTGTCTTAGCTTGGGCTACAGTCGTAAATTAACACAGACTTAGAAGTTTAACAACCGATGTTATTTTTTACAGTTCTAGCGGCTGGAAGGGCCAGGTCTGGCTGCCAGGAGATCCTGTGTCTGGTGAGGGGGACACGCTTCCTGGTCTGTAGACGACTGTCTTCTTGGCGCCACCTCGCGTGGTGGAAAGACAAGTCACCTTTCTCAGCTCTTCTGATGACGGTTCTAATCCTATCCATGAGCACTGCCCTCAGGCTCTTATCACTTCCAAATGCCATCCTTTTGGGGATTAGGGCTTCAATCTATGAATTTAGGAGTGCACACAAACACTGAGTCTATAATAACTAATATTTAGTGAGTACCTGCTAGAAACCAGATCTGTGCTAAGTATTTTAAGTACATGGTGCTGTTTAGCCTTCAGAGGAGGCTGAGATTCAGAGAGGTTAAGATACTTGCCCAAGGTCACAGAGCTGCTAACTGGAAGACCTGGGATTTGAACTCAGTCTCACTGCAGCACCAGCACTTGCACTCAGAACTGTAGAGCTGGGGTCGAGCACAATGGCGCCGAAGCACACTGACAAATACACTGCAGTTTCACAGACTGCTTTCTGTGGTGACACTGCAGGGGTAATCCATCAGCGTGTCTCCTTCCTGAACCTGGCTCTATGTCAGAAACAGGGCTCCCATTCTCTACAGCAAGAGTTAGATAAAAGATAATACCTGGGCACTAAAGAGACCCAAAAGTTGCCCAGACTTTGGCCACTTAGTCTCAGTTTCCATGATCATTCTGGGATTCACACGCTATCACCAGTATTCCAGGGTCAACACGCACAGGGTTAGTAGTCAGCAGTTACTTTTCAGCTCAAGCAGATCCTCTTGAAACTGAGCCAGGTTGTCCCAGCTGGCAGCACAGGGAGCAAAGGACCTTTAAAGGTGTTTGGGGACTTGAAACTTTAGATACACCCAATGGTTTGTGCTTTGAAGGCCATCAAAAAAACTAAATAAACTCCTCGTGTGATATTTTCCTAGTTTGACTTTGTATCTCCTTCCTTGATGAAATTCTCTGTGTGCACTCACACACTCAGTTTCACTGTGTTCTGAGTTCTCGGGTTTCAGGTCGAGAATATTCAAATATCACATCTGTAGAAAAGTCTATTTTTATAAACTCATCTTATGAGTTTGTTAGCAAACTTAATTCTCAAAGATCTTAACTTGAGGTTTAAGTTCACTTCTATTTTCTAAAATTGAAGCATCTACGTGCATTAAAATCTTCACATTCTGCCTGCAAGTCTTAAAAGTGTGCTTTATAAGGGCAACAACCACAAAAGGAGGGGACCCAGCTTTAACCGCTTGCCTCTGAGACAGACTGGGCTTTGGGGGTTCATAGCACAAACAGCCTGTAATGGGTGATGCGGGCAACATGGAATGTGCCACATTCCCTTTTTCTTGGACAAATTACTTTCCTATCACCAATTAATTGCAGGTGTTCCATCTGTGGCAAATTTACTCAACTTCTCATAATTATATCAATAGTTTCATCCTGGCCAGTGATTAAGCCATTGTTAGTCTTATTGTACTGGCTAATTGCTTTTAGCTGTAGTTGCATGGAATTACTCTGGGTATGGATGTGTTTCATGTTTAAAATCTTAACTGGCTTTTATGCAGCATGTGTGTGTGTTTCTCAAGGTTTCTACATTGAGCAGGAGTTATTTGGGGGCTCAGTGTTGGAAACCTCAGCACTAGAGTGTGAGGCCCCCAATGCTTGAACTATGTTCTAGTACCTTATAATCCTTAGCACCTAACACAGTGCCTGGCAGCTAGCACAATAAATTTAGTAATCATACCATGCTGAGTCCTGTGGACTACAGAAGATACAATTGACCTTAAGAGACATTTTGTGGGCTATTCAGTTTTAAAAAGCCGTTGCCCTTCTTTTATAGAATTGGATTCTGAGAAACTTGACAGCTGTGGTGAGGAACCAGATCTGTTATCTGACAGCCCTCTTAGTCCTGAGTGTCCACAGCTTTGATTGGCGCCCCATATGTTCTTACTGGGGTCACTAAATTGTAATTCACATTACCCAGGTCCCCAGCAGAGAGGGGGCTAGCCCATGGGCTTGAACTTTGAAACAGGTCCCATCTCCAAACTCCAACTCCCAGGTTCTTCCCCTTCCTTGATGAAAGGGACAGGCTGGTTGTAGGATAAACGAAAGAGTTATCAGGTTTTTCCGCCCTCCCATTAATGATAGACCTCTGCAGGCCTACACGCATGTCTGATGTGGGCACCTGGAGTAGGGTGTGAGCCTGCGTGAGTGGGCACACCTGGGCCAGAGACTGGGCTTATAAGAGCAGCGTCACAGAGGAGAAGTAGCAGGAGAAGAAGCAGTGGCAGGAGCAGAGAACAGAGCTCGTGGAGCAGAGGACCTTTTGGGGTGCAACAGAGACGGCGAGAGAACGCCTGAGAGCCCAGAGAAAGAGAAGATTCACCGGGGGCTGGGAGGCGTGCCAGCCTCCTGTCCCCCCAGCCCCATTGCCTGCCCTGTATCTGCCTGCCTCGCTACAAAGACCATTAAAAGCCTAAAAGCCACCGAGGGCTCTAGGACTCCTCCTTTTGACCTGTCTGCACAGCTCCATTGAGAACCTGCTTCCTGAGTCTTCCTGCCTCGACACGGGTGCTCACACTATTCATCTTGAGCTCGTCTGCCTTCGTCCATGCTCCCAGGGGCATTGTGCCCCTGCATTGTGCTCCGACATTGTCCCTGGTCACAGCTACTGCTCCTATGATCATCTCCTGGGACCACGTGGAGCAAGTTGTATTTTCAGAAAATGTCCACAGCAATATTGGCAGATCTCCATACTCTTTCAGAATCTGAACGATTCTTTCATCCAAAAGTTGGGTCTGATTCCTCCCCCTGGAATGTGAGTGAGCCTTTCTGGCTGCCTCTATGAATAATAGAACATTTTGGAAAGGATGCCGCATGACTGATGAAGCCAAGTCCAAAAAATAAATCAGGCTTTTATTTTGTTCTCACTTTCTCTTAGGACATGTGTCTCGGGAGCCCTGAGTCATCATAAAAGAAGTCCATGCTGAAGTCCCCGTGCTGCAGAGACCCAGAGGGACAGAGTCCCATGAGCCCCACCGTTGCAGCCCCCAGCTGCCTGAGTCCTCCCAGAAGCAACTGCAGACACATGAGTAGAGGACTTCAAGTGATGTCAGTCCCGGCCTTTGAAATGTCCCAGCAGACATCACGTGAAGCAAAGGAGCTGTTGTCGTCCCTGGGCCTGGTCCATACTACCGATTTGCGAGAAAAATAAACACATTGTTGTTTGAGGTTAGTAAGTGTTGGGGTAATTCAGTCCCTGGCGATAGTAAGTGGGATATCACAGCATCATCAAGCTCCTCGCTTTACTTCTAGTAAGACCCTAGCTAATCTTTTGTAGCAGCTGCTGAGCAGAATTAGGGGAGAGTCCCTGCTCCCACCAGTGTCAAATTTCCCTTACCAAACCACAAAGTATGTAGGCAAGTTAACACAATTTGAACCTATAGCTTCTTATAAGGGTCTTGATGGCATAAATCTCTTATTCAACTGATTCTTCCCATTGTTAGTCACACAACATTTAGCATCAGTTCCCTTCTGGTTGTATAGGGAGTGTCGGCTAAAATATCAATTGAGGTAAGCAAAAATAAGAGTTTATTAAAGAAAGGAAGAGTGGAAACTCAAGTCCAGGAACAAACTCCAGATAGCTCTGGGAAACTGCCTGCCTTCTGAGCTCCACAGTGAGCATTTAGATACAGATGATAAGGTTGGGAAGTTATGTCAGGGGTTTTCTGCAGAGACAAGGAAAATGTGGATAAGGGATCCATTAATATATCTATCTGATGTTATATATGCATCGAGGAAAGCAAAGAGGGTTTTAGAATTTACCCTATTTATTTAGAGCCTTATATTTGGGGGAACTGGAGGTTTAAGCAACATCATAAATCTTGAAGATACTGATTTACCCAAAGGTGTTGCTTTGATCATGAGAGTGCTTTCTTGTGGACACAGCCTCTTCATAAGCCCAGGCAGCTGTGTCCTGACTCCTGGCTTGTGCCCATTGGTTGAGAACAGGGAGAGGGGGATCCTCTTCACTGTTAATTAAATGACACTTGGCCGTATTGAAGCCAAGTCATGCTTCTCCAACGATGCTGAAACGAAGCAGGTGTACCCCAACCCAACCCTCCAGGTTTGCTCCCCTGAAGCATTGTACAAGAGTCCAAAGCCTGTCTGGGCACTTTGACAGGTCCTACCTCTCTCCTGGTCTTTTTGGATCCACAGGCCCATAAAATCTGTGAAACTCTGTGGCCAACACCTGGCATTTTAAACTCTCTTCTTAGGCTCACTCCCAATAATAGCATTGATCAGATCAAGACTGAGAACATAGCTGTTTTGTGCGAGTAGAGACTACCCACCTTCTAGGTTGACATTGAGCCATTAATCGGTAGCATGTTCAATCATAATAATTGAGTTATGAATCCAACTATTTTTGGATTTTGCCCCAAAGGTTATCAGGAGATGAATCAACAAGTGCCTTGCTGAAAACCTTATCTCTCTCTTCTCCTGCTCTCCCAGACTAGGTGGCCTGTTAGAAGAGGCAGAGGGCTTAATTATGTGACTTGTTCCTAATCATCTAGTCTGTTTCCTCACAGTCGTTTTAAAAAAGGTCTGGCTCCTTTTTACAGCCGATTTAACTGCTAGCACGGTGTTGTTTTAGCGCCACCTGGGGGAAAATACTATGCATTGCGGAGGGGAAGATCAAAAAGAATAATAAACTTAACTCAGAGATGGTGACTTGTTCTTTTCTGCCTTTGTATGCCCAAACCAGGTATTCCAGTTATAACTGTTCAATTAATCAACAACCCTATGGAATATGTACTTTGATTACTACCATTTTACAGATGGAGAAACTGAGGCACAGTCAGTAAGCGGTAGAACCAAATTTGATTCTAAACAGTTTGCTTCCAGATAAACATTTTAACCACTATGATATAGAAAACGTCCCATTTTGCTTCTATATTCTGTCAGAAAGAATGTTTGAAATAGAAAAGGTAGAATAAGCATCAGTAAGAGGAAATGGAAGTCCACAAGGGAAGAAATAATTACAAGAAACACTTCAACAGAAATCATGACCTCTTGGCTGGAGACTCAAGAGTACTGAGAGAACACAGAGCTTGCTAAAAATAAACATGTTTGTGGTTCTGAGCAACTGGATGGAAGATTGTAGTTGGGCAATTTTTCCAAAAGGTAAGACTGTGATGGTGAATTTAGGCATCGTCTGAGCACTGACTGGTCCCGACCGCCCAGCATGACCTCACTGAGACTAAGTCACATTGAACATGCCGCACCTCCTAACAGGCTTCTGTAGAACTGGATTTCAATCAGTCTTCTCAGCATGCCCTTTTGACAAGACAAAGAAACATGGTTACATGCATGATTAGCTATTTCCTGTACGATGATATGATTACCCCATTATTTTGACAATGGCACCCGGAAAGATACCTTTAATGGTAAAGACCAAGGGTTGGCCTTCAATTCTTTTGTCAGCATTTTATTTTATTTTGCATTGATTATTTATTGTTATTTATATCTTTTATATTTTGTATTCCCCTTGGGTGACCCACCACCAGTTCACCCGTGACCTATCACCGTGGTCCCTTGTGCCCCTTTCTACCCCTTCTTCTGTCAGCATTTTAATTCACTCATCAGATGAAACTCTTGATGTCTCAACTAATACAGGGGACAAACAGTATCAAGTAGGGAGGCATGGGCAAAATGTAGAATGGCTGATTTAGGGTCCCCAAACTAAATTATGTGAGGTAGTTGAATGAATAGGCATGAGTATCAAACCCTTCTCACATGTTGAGGTGTGACCTGGCAACAGTGTTGTCGATAGAACAATGTGAGCTACATATCTCGCTTTAAATCTTCTAATAGTCAAATTTTTTTAAAGTAAAAAAAAAACCTTAGTTGAATTTTAATAATGTACTTCATGTATCATTTTAATAACACATTTTAACAAATACCCAGGATACAATTATTTCAACATGTAATTAGTATATAAAATTGTTAGTTGTTTTATATTCTTTTCTGGCCTAAGTCTTCAAACTCAGTCCTGCCTTCTACGCTCACATCGCCTGTCAATTCACACAAGCCCCATTTCAAATGCTCAATAGCCTCACGTGGCTACAAATCAGTGCAGCTTTGGAGGGTTCTCATGAACACTCAGCTGTGACCAGACCGCCCTCCAATTATGTCATTCTCAGGTTGGCTGCTTAGTAGACACCTCAGCATTGATTTTAGTAAAAAGAAAAGATCTGGGATCCTTGGTATAGAAATCACTGTGGAAGTTGGGCTGGTGCCCACTGCCGTGACCTGCGCTCTGCCCTGATCCTGAGCACTCGTGTAATTTCAGTGACAGAAAGACTCGAACTTTTTTTTTTAAGAGCTGGAAATTCTTTTTTTTTTTTTAAGATTTATTTATTTATGCATACAAGCTGGGGTACAGGCCAGAGGCATGGGGCGGCGAGAGGGTTCACCAGAGACAGAGTGGGGAGCAGAACAAGCAGATGGATGGAAACACACTGCTGAGGGGAGCAGCGGGCAAGGCAGGAGAGGTCTGCTGTGCCATGTGGGAATCTCCCTGGCCGGGCATCGAACCCGCGTCGCCGCTGCTCCACAGCTCCACAGCGCTGCGCTTAACCGCTGCGCCACCAGGGAGGCCCAAGACTCGAACTTTTTAAAAGCGCTACCTACTGAGGGTTTTTTTTTTCTCCTGCTCTGCTTATCTGCCAGAGTCCTAGGCTGAGCCTTTTTGTTCAGGGTAGATGTAGTTACTATAATTAGCAGTTTGTGCTTTATTTCAAGAATAAACTCCTTTCATCCCCATTTCTAATAACACACGATGCAATGTTTCAAATTGGTTTTAAGTTTCCATATCCAGTTTCCCACTCCCAAAACAGTGATTTCTGAGTACTAACACCCTCCCATTCAGGATTCAGGAATGCAGCACCCTAATCAATAATGAACGCAACTGAGGACCAGAAAGTAGACATAATAGTCTGAATAGCCAAAATAGATGTTAGAAACCCACAAATTTTAAAGTGAAAGAAAGAAATCACCCTCATTATCCCCATTTTGCAGATGAGAAAACGGGTTCAGAAAAGTTAACTGGCCTGCCCTGCATCACTAAAGTTGTCTTATCCCAGGCCAATCATCCTTTTTGCTTCATTACATACCTGGAATGACATCTTTTCTTGCAAGATTGAAGACACTAATGTAGTCAGTTCTTCCACCATCACTTCTAGAAATCCTTCCATGGCTTTTTTTTTTTACTTATGAATTTATGGTGACTGAAAGTGTATTTTCTGAAGCAGCCTGCTTGGATTTAAATGCCAGTCAACCACTTGTAAGCTGTGACATGTTAACGCAATATCCTCCTCTGTAAATTGAGGATAACTTCTTTTTTCTATATGTCTCATCCATATAAAGCTTTTGGACAGAACCTGGCCCATAGTAATCCTGAATATTCTTTTTACTCACTGAGTAAGAGAACATATTTTCACTGTCCTTCACTTGGAAACTCTAATATGTTGGACCTTCTGGCTTGATAAGCCTACCATAAAACTTCCCAAGCCACAGAACCCCTCTGCAACATTCCTGGACAGATGGGTGTTTTTGGTACAGGGCTTGCTGCCTCATAGATCATTCTATTTTTGGATTTCACTAACTTCTGGCAAAGCAGTTGCACCATAATGCAAAAAGCTTAGGTTCAGGAGTCTGGTTTTATGATGTTCCCATCATCTCCACCATCCTATCACTATGGTTTATTACAAGAAAATTTATGGAAACTTAGTGTCTTTCCACATTCTAATGTGCTTCAGATAAAGTGGTTAAAGTCAACTGAAGCTCAGAGTCAAACAATGAAAGAATATTCTTGCTTACATAGTTAAATCCTAGCAATCTGGATTATGAATGAAAAAAGAGTAACAAGGCCACATTATTATTATTATTTATTATTATTGGTAGCAAGGCTATGAGGTCATACTAGTCAACACTAGTAACTAGCTCTTAGTAAGTGACCAACTTGTGAAAATCTTGGAAAGTGGAAAATCAGCAAATGCAAATGATGATCGAGTTCTGGGCTAAGATCTTTACAGAAATGTTGACCAAGAGGTGTCCAATTAGGACAACTTAGTACATATTAAATATGAAAAAGGTCCACTAAACTTACATGTTTTTAAGTGGTTTCATTTAATTGCTAAGACAGATTTTCAGCATTTCAAGTAAGCCTTTTAATTTCATTCTTTGTTTTCACAACAGTTGGATTTACTCAAGTCCAAATCATCTCTGATTTGAGGCTAAAAGTTATGCTGCTTTTTACTTTATTCTTAACTGCTGTCAACTGGAGTAATTTTAAGTTCTTACATCATTTTTATAAACCAGAGGTAAAAGGCAATGAAAAAGCAAATGGTAGCAATGTTTACTGAATAGCCAGTGGTGGGGATGCAGCTGGAACTATACTAATGGCTGGAAGGCAGCCACACACAGACTGCAACCAAAATTGTTCAAAAGCAATGAAACATTTACCTCATTGAAGTCCAAAGTCCATGAAAAGCAGAGTGTGATGTTACTGTATAATGTAGAAAAATGAAGGCAGTCCAAAGTCAAAAACACTCACGTCATGTAGCATCTGAATTAGAGAGCACCGGGGGAAGTGAATATTAATTTCCATCTCGGCTTTAAATTCATTTTCTAGAGCCAGTGGTAATTCTAGCTCCTAACACAAACCAAAGACCTTTTAATCATGAGGTCAACTGAGATCAGATGTATAAAAAGTGCTTCCTAACAAGTATTCATATCAGGTTTCATTATTCCCAAATTTAATGAGAAGATACATACTTTCTCAAGAACAACTAGGTCAACTGTTGTGTAACCTGTATTCATCTGCTCCCTCCCTTTCATTTGTTCAATCTCTTCAAGCTCCTTTCCAGAAAATGCCATATGTGTCTAATTGGGAGTGGGGACTGGATCTTTATCACTCTCTTGCAGCTTTGGCCACCCATCCTGTTTGATGGGATGACAACCCAATTTGCTCACAGGCACCAAGAAGGGGGACTAAGCAGATCAAAAGATGACCAAAATGGACTTGGAGGGGACAACCGAGTAGCCAAACCAACAAGAAACAGGAGTCAAGGAAAAAATAACAACAAAATATATTTGAAAACAGACTTCTCCAGTTGGCATTGTGAATGAAATAGCTAACAATGAACTCCAACCCCTTTTGTTGTTTCTTTTCTTTCTGGAGTCCTCTTGCTTCTTAAATTCTGCAAATTCAGGCAGCAGCACCAGGCATTAAATCCCCAGAGGGAGAGGTATTAGTAAACCTTTTGCTGGTCATTCTTTTCTGAATGCAAATGGACAAATTCTTAACCCCTCTTATTCATTTCATGATGATCATCAGAAGAAAAAATTTAAGTCAAACTTGCATATTGAAAATAAAAACAAAACACAAAAAAACCTGCAGATAATAAATATCACTGATTCACTTATTTTAAACAAAGTCCAATTTTATTCACTCTTAGTATCCTTGCAGTCCATTGTATATCTTCTGCACTGACCCTTGTTTCAGAAGCTGTTTGACACCTGAAGAAAGAACGAACAAATGACTCCATTAACAAAAATGTGACTTCCCTAGAATTTAAAAAGCATGTTTCAGAGGGAGGTTCACAAAAGCCTTTATGCCAACTGTGGCTCTAAATTAAATAACTATCAATGCCCAACTTCATATGTGACAGCCCCACACATGCATGTGTATGTCCAACACAACCCTCTCCCCGCCACCCTTCTCTCTCCCTTTCTCTCTCTCTCTCTCTCTCTGGTACACATGCTACATATCCCACAAAATTCTACCCAATAAGAAAATGACTAGAAGCAATCAAAACAGAAAGATGCTTTTTAGGACGTCTTTCATTCCTTCTTCTTTTTTAGTTCTAATCTCTACTACTGTTCTCCTTGCTATTAAAGGCCAACCGACTGGGCCCTCTTCTCAGCCAAATCACAGATACACTCCTAAGCTTCTCATCCTTCTAGTGCATGCCTCATCTTTTAGTTTGATCCAACTAACTTACCTGATTCTGTTCTATACTCACATACCCACACACACTAGCACTCCCTAGGTTTCAAAGCCCAGCTTACACAGCCTTTTGTTATGTAGTGACAGGAGTTTCAATGCTGCCTTTATAGAGAGAGAAAGGGAAGTTCATTCCTAGTGTGTGTTCACTGGTTTTAGTGGATGATGTCTGAAGTCACGCAAGGGTTTTGTTCCCGTTGTCTGGCCTCTATAACCAGCCTTTTCTCATGTGCACAGACACACCCACCATTGTACACCTCACCTTCTCTTGCTTCCTCTGTTAACTGTTCTTTTGGAAAATCCACATCAAAAGTGATTATCAAAGAGCCCTTGATGTTGTTGTTGTCAAAGTTGGGGAGCCCTTCCCCTTTCTTCCATAGCTTGGCTCCTGGTCTGGTGATCTTATCCCGGGAAATATGGACCTGGAAAGCAAAAGGGAATGGACTGGAGCAGGACTGGTACTCCCAAAGTACAACACACAGCTTCCAGTAGGCATCATGTCCAAAGTTCATGCCAGAGCTCAGCACAAAAGCAAGGATGGAGGGGCAAGGGAAACATCACCAGCACAATGTGAGCTGAAGAAAGGAAAGGTTTTCCAAAGAAAAACCAAACACAGAAACAAGTCAAAAAGCAAAGCTTTGGCCAACAGGGACTGTAAAAACCAGAATGCCAAAAGCTACGCAGTGAGGCTCGAGTAGAGAGCACTGTAACTGCTAGATGTTCAGGAGTGAAGTGAGGAGGCAGAATAAAGACTGAGAAAGGAATACTTGTAGTTCTAAGTTATCAAAGGAACTGAAGTAATCTCAAAACCACTGACATGAAAGTCTTCAAAGGAGAGGAAATAGGAAAATCGGTTTGTTTACCTTGTGACCATCCAAGTGAGTAATATCCATGTCAAAGCCCACCAGAGACTCAACCAGTGAGATTGTCACGTTTGTGTACAAATCATCTCCTCTCCTCTCAAATATCGGGTGCCTGAAAACAGAACAACGTAAAACACATCAATTTCCATCTTTCTTTGGGAAGATTTTAGAAAAATCTTAGAAGAGAATGAAAACCATTTTTCAAACAACAATCATTTGTTAGATACTCCTTGGTGTAGGGTTAGTCAAGACTCTAAAGTTCTGTAAGATTTATTGAGCTAACTCTTAAGGAGTTTGAATCAGGAGGAACCAAAGCCTGTAAGTAAAACTACAAGTAAGTCAGATTATGGGAAAGAGAGAAAGACAGCTTCTGGGGCTGGGAGAAGAATGGCTTTGGCGAGATCTCCTAAGCTGGGCTTTTTAGGCCACCCCAGTTCTAGAGGTGCAGACAAGGTGGTCGCAGGGCAGCATGGGGAAGAGTTGAGGGGGAATTCAGGCAAAGGCAAGGACTTGAGAAGACATAGCCCATGGGCTGAGGGCATAGCCCATGCTCCAGCGGGGAACCCATTTCTCCACATTTAAGTAGGAACTTTGTTTCAGTAACTCCTTAGAAGCAGAGCTATCACCGCTTCCCAAAGTGGTAACAAGAGCGAAATAATAAACAAGAAAGCCAGAGTTCCAGGCAAAATTCCTATCTAAGCAGAAATTCATGCTGAAGAGAAGCCAAGAAAAGAAGAGCTTTCTCTGCAGAGCAGCTGCACATTATGTAACAGAAGGTCACTTTTATGCAGGTCTCCCATTCTGAAATGGCACCAAATTTCCTCAGTTAAAATCTTAGCTCTCAAGATTCCCTACTCTCACTTGCCTCTCTTTCATAGAACTCCTTACATGTCTTATCAATTCTTTTTCCTTCCAACATCTTTTAGATTTGTATGTCCTGAGTAAATAAATAATTAGGCTCAATCCTAGACTCCAGCCCAACATTTTCAGCAGTGATGTAGAGTTACAAATAAATCATTTAAGGTGTTAGGAACATGAAACAGAGGAAAAGGTTTGAAAGTGCTTTGGGGATTACTCCAATTTCCATAATCTGATACACATCTGAAAAGTAAGGGCTACCTAGAGGCCCCTGAAATTAGAATACTTACTTGACAACTTTGATTCGGAACCGCAAGTCCCCTGGTTCACCATCCACGTGAGGCTCCCCTAGTCAGAACAGACAATAATACACTGTAAATCACACAAGTCAAACCCACAAATCTATCTGGCAGATGAGAAAATTTTTTTAGATCGCTGCCTTTGGTGTTGATTCTGTCAAGTCTATCTGTGAGGGTACTGTCTACCTGGATATAACAAGTTTAAAATTATTAGTCAAGATCACCTGTGGTTCAGGCACAGAAATAAATAACTTGACCTGTTTCTTAAACAAAGAATGATTCATTGATTTCCTGAACCTGAATTCTTAAAGGCTTCTTTCTTTTAGTTTTAAATTTAATTCCAAAGTGACAAGTGAGAGTATCTTATTAATGCCAGTAGAGTTATAACTCTTCTTTCATTACTGAGTTAAAATTAATCCATTAAGGTCTTAACAACCTAATTTCTTATTTAGCTGCTTGACAGTAATACCAATGTTTCAGAAGACCAACCATAATGATCACAAAAGTTTTCTGTACCTAAAACTTACCAAAATGTTGGGAATATATACACATGCACTATGCAGCCACTAAGATAGGGAGTGACGCCGGGATGGGAAGCTGTATTCACAAGCAAGTAGAGAGCAGAAAGTTTTGATGATACAACATCAATATTATTATTTTACCTTCTCCAATAAAGGGGTATTCCATGCCATCTCTCACCCCAGGCTCTATTTCTACCTCTAGTGTTCGTTCTTCATTCACTAGCCTGAAACAAAGACAATTTAAAAAGAAAAACATGAAAATACAAACCAAACTTCAGATACAGATAAAGTTTCACTATTTCATCAGAGATTTTTCTTGAAAGACTATCCCATAGTTCTAGTTGACAAAGTTATCTAATATCTAATTCACATCTTCCACAAGCCAACAAGCAAGCTTGAACTGAACGATCATTACCAGAGAAAACTACTCTCACTTACAGACATTTGCACCGGGGAAAGGCAAGGTCACGTTATCAGGAATTTAGTGGGAGACTTTATCCTATCTGATTTCCCCCTCATGCCGGGAATCCCACAAAAAAATAATCTAGTTTTCATGTGTAATTTAAGGTCCAATGTAAAAGTGGTGTTTATAATAATCAGCAAACAATATTTCAGTATTTCTGTAATCTGAAATATTATCTGGACATGTAAGATTTCATTAATATTCCAAGTAGGAAAAATGAAACAACAATATTTGTTAAGTATCTACAGAAATAAAGGACACTGCTTATTAAGTTCAGAAACATAAAAGGAAATAGTTGGAAGAAACACTTTCCAAAAAAATGAAAATGTACATTTCCTTGCCCTATCCTCTATTAGAATATGAGGAGAGGGGAAAAAAATCTAGATGTGGGCCATTAGTATTTTATTAGACAAATGATATCATGTAAGTGTCTGCGGTAGAACAAAAGAGGCGCTTTTCCTTACTTGACATTAGGGCACTCATCGCAGACCACCTCCTGGGTCATCTGGAAGCGCCCTGGGCCCAGCTGGGTGGTCCGCATCTCTTGCCGACAGTTGCATTTTCGTTTGCCAGGAGCCTGCCTTGCCACAGGTTTGTTTCTAACTACCTAGAAGGGAATACACAGCATCAGCTTCTCTCTTCAATAAACCGGGCTTTGTTTTCCTCAATCTTCAGGGTTCTGTGCAAGTGAGAGGACTGAAATTTTCCTTCTCTGGCAAGCCCTCCTTCAGGGAAAGCAAAACTGATAGAACTCTTTGAGAAGCTAGATATCAACCCTCAAAAACAGAAATGAAGCAAGCATATATTTGGATGATTTAAATTCAAAAGTCGGGAAGAGGGGCGTAAGAGAACTGAAAATACTATGTACATTATCACCATTTTCTAAGTCATAAACTAAATGCTATTAAACCAACATTGTTTACAGCATTATAATCTTTTAAGAAATCTAAGCTGTGTTAAGCATAACAACCTAGAGAACAACCACGGCCTTCAAAAGCTGGTATGTGGCTATCATCATAGGATCAACTGTGATTAACCTAACGATAATGCCTTCTTGTTTTAGGCAACTCAATTTAGGCCTGTTTTCCAGAGCTATCTCAATTCAGATACTTTAACATGCCAAGAGAGACACAATGACCATTTCTTTGCAGTTGACTGCAATCAAACATTCTGACCCATCTAAGTATGTGGGCACTAACATACAGGAAAAAACGTGTTTTCTGGTTTTGCCTGTCAAATAAATCAAACACCTGATCACAAGGCACGTGCAGGACGCACAAGTGTTTGGACAAAACTCTCTTACAGCATACTAACACATGAATGCCCAGGTCAGCAGAATAAATAACAGTAACAGCAACTAGAGCACTTTTCAGTACTTACTATATGCTAAGCAAAGCTCTAATAACTTTTTCATAGATGACTCTATTTAATCCTCACAAACTTATGAAGCAGGTGCTGTTATCTCTATTCTGCAGAGGAGATAACAAGGTCACACAACTACTACGTGCATAGGCAGCATTCTAAACCAGTCTAGCTCTGACATTCATGCTTCTAACCACTATGCTCTCTCAAGGTAGTTTTTCTTGTAAAAGAATTTACCATGAGGCCTCTTATGCCCTTTACAATAATTAGATTAAAAAAGAATCGCACTAATTACAGAGTGTGATGTGTGCTATATATTAGTGGTGACTGCAGGGAGCAATCTAGAAGGCGACACAGGAGTTAACTAGTTTCCCCTTTTCCCTCCTACCTCAACAACTATCCTGTTTTTGAAGGAGGAAAGGGGCCAATTATTTTTAATGCCCTTTTCTACTATTCTTTAATCTGAGCAACAGTATTCCAAGTCAGTTGTCCAGTCCTCTTTCAACTATTCAGAGCAAAACCACACTAAGGAGAAAAGGCTTCTTGTTAGCATATGCATAGGCTACCAGCTTGCTACCCAAAATCCTAGAAAATCTCTAAGAAACCATGGATTCCATGAGATAATAAATATAACACAAAATCTGTGGGAAAACTCCAGAGATAGAAGCTGTTTTGAACTGCTATGTGTACAGGGTGGTGACTATTACTAGGGACAACAGTAGCTAGTGGGGGCAGTGAGGAGACGTTAGAAAAAAGCAATTAAAGTTCTGCTCTGACCTCCCTCCTAGAAAACAACAGAACCCAGACACCAAAAATGCATCAAGTAAACAAACATGAAGCAGTCAAAACCACCAGGTAAGGCTCACCCCAATATGCTTTAGCAGGGAAAGAGAGTTGCCAAAACCCATGGAGGGGGAAATGTAAGTGAGCCCAAAGGCAAAAATAGCTAAAGACCGGGAGGAATCCAACCATCGCCACCCCTATCCCCACCCCACCCCAAGACAACAAATGGTATATGCAGCAATTGTATTGCAACAGACCAAGAATTTCAAACAAGTATGGTAATAGTTGAGGAGATAAGGCTAGATACTAGCAAAATGAAATAGAAAAAGAGACACTACAAGAATCAAGTAAGAATATTATATATAAAAATAGGAGTTGAAATAAAAGCACAGCTGTTGGGATATTATTAGAATGGACATAGCAGATGATGGAGGGATGAAGTTAGACAACCAAAATGAGGCATTCTCCTATAAGAAAGCAGAGAAAGATAAAGAAGTAGAATTAAAAAAATATGTATTTAAAAGAGCAGACAGGTAAGAGCAGATAGCAGCAGAAGTACCAACTGAGGATTAAGTGTTTGAAAAAATTAATGGAAATAAATTTTCTGGAATTAAAAAAGATAAGTAATTTCAAATTAAGATATCCCAAAGTTTTAGTAGAAAATATAAGTAAATTATTTTCTGATTTTAGGGCAGAGAAGAATTCATTAAACTAAACACCCATACACACACAAACCATAAAAGAAAAGACTGATAATTTGGTAGGCAAAAATTGAGAAGTTTAATAAATCAAAGTATTAAGAAGTGGTAGATCTGAAGTATCTCTTATAAACTGCTGGTAGAAGTGTTGGAGGCAATCAACTGAGAAAACAATGTGGTGTTATCACATACAACTGAAAATTGTACCTACTCCCCAGCAATTCCACTCTTATATACACCAACGAAGACAAAGTCCTGTGCATATGTATATATGGATATAGATATGGGTATATGGATATGGATATATGGATATATATGGCTGCATCCATATATATCCATATATCCATATCCATATACCCATATCTATATCTATGGATGCATCCATATATATCCATATATCCATATATATGTGTATATATACATATATACGTATATATGGATATATGAATATACATATAAGAATGTGATACATATACACACAAGCATATTGGAATTGAAAAAAATTGGAAATAACCTCCCTATCTATCCATATAGTAGAGGCACAATGAAATTTCTATGCAGCAGAATTATAGCTATAAGCAACACCATGGATGAATCTTGCTGATATAATCTTGAGTGATAAAAACAGCCCCAAAAGATAACGTATGGTATGGTACCATAATTACAAAGTCAAAAACAATGACAAATAAATAAATATTATTCAGGTATTCACACAAATGTAATATAACAAACAAACAAGAATGGCAAAAGAACAATGAAGACAAAACTCATGAGAGTAGTTACCTCTGAAGGGAAGCAGGGGAATGGAATAGGGAAGTACTAAGTAGGTTGATCTAAAACTTGGGCTGCCAGGTGAGCTCATGAAACAGTAAGAGTACCATGAACCAAGGATTATCATTAATTCAATTCTGTACATCTTATGCCCCTCACCTAAAATACAGAGAAAGTACCCAGAGACTTCTTATTTTAAGTCGAAAGAACAAGGCCTGGGTGGCAATACAAAGAGTTGTATTGTTTGGACTTACTTCCACAAAATTTCCCGCATACACTTCTTCCAAAGTGACTTCTAGATCTACAATAATGTCACTTCCTCTTGGAATATTTCTGTCTTGCTGACGAGGAGTTCCTCCGAACATGAAACCAAAATCTCCAAAGAAACTGTAGATAAGTGTAAAATCATCAAGAAAAGAAGTGAAACCTCATGTCTTTATTTAGTTTTCTTTATATTCTTTACACGACAACATATTGTATAAAACTAAAAGACATTTTGAGTAGACTGGAATCATACACTACACACAATTTTTAATTATACAATATCAATTATACTGTCCCCTACCACAAAAACCGAATTTACTTTTCTTTTCTTTTTTTTTAAAGATTTATTTATTTATGAATACAAGCTGGGGTACAGGCCAGAGGTGTGGGGCGGCGAGTGGGTTCACCAGAGACAGAGTGGGGAGCAGCAGGCGAGGCTGGAGAGGTCTGCCATGCCATGTGGGAAATCTCCCCGGCTGGACGTCGAACTCGCGTCGCCACTGCCGACAGCTCCACAGTGCAGCGCTCAACTGCTGCGCCACCAGGGAAGCCCCAAATTTACTTTTCAATGCTCTATGACCCAGATTTAAAATACATCACATATATATCTATGCCAATAAATTCAAAGTTGGGATCAACCAATGAAATTAATAATCTATTTCAATACTGAGGAATACTCAGATGATGAGCTTATTTAGAAAGGGTATATAGTATGTGCGCATGTACGTACGTGTGTACGTGTGTTGTGTATGCACAGTGAACTTAATAGTAATTTTGAAGACGAAGGAAGTAACTTCTTTATACAAAAATTTGGGGTACATAAATAAGCTGCAAAAGCATCCAGATCATAAGGATCTGGATCAATTCCACATCTTAAGGAAAAGGAAGTTCTAGTCTCTATGAGTTCAAAATTAATTTTTGTAACCAACAGAAGCATCACTCTGAGATTTACAAAGTGATCTTTAACCACGTAGGCATTCTAATCTTCATTTTTAGTTATTAATATAATATTTAGTTATTATATTAGCATAGTGATGAAGACAACTATACAACTCCCCCCTAAACTGTCAGGATGTATTTGACTGGTATAGTTGGCTACATGGACAAGCCTTTCTATGTTACCTGTCTCTTCTAGAGCTGTGTGAAAACAGTAGATGCTACCGTCCCACAGAGAGGATGATGATTGACTTTTTGCTCAAGAATCAGTTGACCAAAACCTTCTGAACTGGGGGTGAGGATATTTCTTTAATAATCACTAAATGATTCATTCTCAGACACTAATATTTAACATATAAGTAAATTACTTACTGTGAAAAAATGTCTCCATGGGAGCTCTGATGGCCATCTTTTAATCCCTCTTCACCGTAAGTGTCATATTGTTTCCGTTTCTCACTATCTGACAGAACCTGGGTACAAAAGCCAGTAGTGGGAAAGACAACGAGTTAGTAATATTCAGTTAAGGTGCGTGTGTGTGTGTGTGTGTGTGTGTGTGTGTATGTTTTATCTACCATACTATGTCTAAGATTTTAGTGGAATTTAGTTTTCATTAAGCATAGCATTAAAGCATGTTAACAAAGTTATTTTCTTCAACAGACTAAATTCTATCAGGCATTGTTCATTTTTTAATTCCCACATTGCTCAAGTGTCCTTTTAATTAATCAAAATTTACCAAGTCAGGTAAGAATCATATCTGAGAATATTAATGTGGGGCTGTAATAGGAAAGAGGTGAGACAAATTCCTCAGGCTCACTTCCCATGTAATTGGATTCCATTGTTCATGTTGTTAACCACTATGCTATATTATATTGCTACACTATAAACTAAGATAAGACTATGATAGACTGTCATCGGTGACACAAGCAGTAAATTAGGGCAGCTTTGAAATTTGCTCAGCCCTATATATCTGTACTATACATCCCCTCTTGCTTCCGCCATGTGCACATTAGGAGACTGGCAATTCAAGGGAACCAAATGATAGGTCCTCCAGAAATCTCCTATTCCCTTTGCAATTTTTTGGTGTATATAAAAATCCATTTGTGGAACAATATACATGCCATCTGGCATGATTAAGCTTGTATCTTTCTGAGTTTGAACTATAGAGAGTAAAAAGGGACACTGCTCACGGATGTTACTCAAAGGCATTTTCACAACAGAAAAGTCTTTCTGAGGTTTTAATGGTTTTGGGAAAAAAACATGCATATTCACAGCTAACTGCTTTCTCATTAGGGCCACTCAATAAATATTACCAAAACACATAAAAATAAAATAAGCTTCATACTCTTCAAACTTTGCCTTCAACATAGAAGAAAAAGGTATCCTTTTATTTAGAGCAATCTGAAGTACATATGTACATATAACTTAAAATTAAGTAACTTTATAGTCTTTCTTTGGTATTTTAAAACTCTTTAGATAGTGTACTATAGAAGAGAGTTATTTCAAACTAATACTTGTGTTCACAATGAAAAAGAGAGGTTGGAAAAAGATAGACCTTGTTGATTCAGTAAAACAAAGGAAAGATCTGATTAGCATATTTAAACAAGACACATTTTTGGTTCAAGGACCGAGGCAAGCACAAGGAGCCACAGCAAAAATTTATTAACATTTAAGATACATTTAGAAGGATAAATAGAAACTGAGTGTACAGAGAATGAGCATTCTTTACAAGTAAAGACAAATGGGTTAGTCCAGAAATGACTGGAGTATCAACAAAAGCCAATATGACAGGTCAACTGAGAGAAAGGAAAGTGCTGGGAAATATATTTAAAAAGTAGCTACTTTTTGGGGGGCCTCCCTGGTGGCGCAGCAGTTGGGCGCTGCGCTGTGGAGCTGTCGGCAGCAGCAATGAGAGTTCGACGCCCGGCCGGGGAGAATCCCACATGGTGCGGCAGACCTCTCCTGCCTCGCCCGCTGCTCCCCTCAGCAGTGTATTTCTGATCTGCCTGTTCTGCTACCCGCTCTGTCTCTGGTGAACCCTCTCGCCACCCCACACCTCTGGCCTGTTCCCAGCTGTATGTATGAATAAATAAATCTT
>PVIJ01017019.1:0-30846 GCA_004024925.1 Scalopus aquaticus | reverse complement strand
CCTGTTATAAGTGAAACCATTTCGATAGTTTTCTCTTTCTTTCTGGCTTATTTCACTGAGTATGATGCCCTCTAATTCCATCCATGTCGCTGTAAATTGCATGTGTTTTTCTTCTTTGAATGCTGAATAGTATTCCATTGTGTATATGTACCACATCTTCTTGATCCAATCATCTATTTTTGGGCATCTGGGTTGCTTCCATACCTTTGCTATTGTGAACAGTGCTGCAATGAACATACGGGTGCATGTATCCTTTCGGATTAGTGTTTTTGTGTCTTTTGGGTAAATTCCCAAAAGTGGTATTGCTGGGTCGTATGGAAGCCCCATGTTTAGCAATTTGAGACAGATGGGATTACATCAAAATAAAAAGCTTCTGTACAGCAAAAGAGACATTAACCAAAACTAACAGACACCCTACCAACTGGGAAAAGATCTTTGCACACAATACATCTGATAAAAGACTGATAACAAAAATTTACATGGAACTCACACAACTCAACAAAAACAAAGCCAATAACCCAGTCAAAAAATGGGCAGAAGAGCTCAAAAGGCACTTCTCCAAAGAAGAAAAGCAAATGGCCAAACAGATACATGAAAAAATGTTCAACATCACTTATAATCAAGGAAATGCAAATCAAAACCACTATGAGATACTACCTCACACCTGAGAGGATGGCACACATTAAAAATACAGGCAACAACAAATGCTGGAAAGGATGTAGAGAAAAAGGAACTCTTCTACACTGCTGGTGGGAATGTGAAGTGGTCCAACCACTACAAACAAAACCTTTTAAAATCTGCTACTGTTAACCCCCCACTCCAAGGAGTTTATATATATATTAAAAAAGTATTAGAATCTGAACAAACAGAAGAATTAACAGGAAGAACTGAACAAATAATTAAATAGAACCACAAAACAATGAACAAAATCACATTGACAGACTTCTATGTGCCAATGATCACCTTAATTTTTTTTTTTTTTACTTATACATACAAGCTGGGGTACAGGCCAGAGGCGTGGGGCGGCGAGAGGGTTCACCAGAGACGGAGCGGGGAGCAGAACAGGCAGATCAGAAATACACTGCTGAGGGGAGCATCGGGCAAGGCAGGAGAGGTCTGCCGCGCCATGTGGGATTCTCCCCGGCCGGGCGTCGAACTCACGTCGCCGCTGCCGACAGCTCCACAGCGCAGCGCTTAACCGCTGCGCCACCGGGGAGGCCCTTAATTTTTTTTTTTTTTTATGATTTGTTTATATATGGGGCCTCCCCGGTGGCGCAGTGGTTAAGCGCTGGGCTGTGGAGCTGTCGGCAGCACGTGATGCGAGTTTGACACCCAGCCGGGGAGAATCCCACATGGTGTGGCGGACTGCTCCTCCCTCGCCTGCTGCTCCCCTCAGCAGTGTATTTCTGATCTGCCTGTTCTGCTCCCCGCTCTGTCTCTGGTGAACCCTCTCGCCGCCCCACGCCTCTGGCCTGTACCCCAGCTTGTATGTATAAATAAATAAATCTTTTTTTAAAAGATTTATTTATTTATGCATACAAGAACTGAGATGTAGGCCAGAAGTGTGGGATGGTGAGAGGATTCACCAGAGACAGAGTGGGGAGCAGAACAGACAGATCAACTGAAGTACACTGCTGAGGGGAGCAGCGGGCAAGGCAGGAGAGGTCTGCTGCACCATATGGGAATCTCCCTGGCAGGGGAGCAAACTCATGCTGCAGTGGCTGTGGATAGCTTCATAGGCTGAGACTTAACTGGTTGCACCACCAGGGATGCCCAATCACCCTAAATGTTAATGGAATAAACTAACCAATAAAAAGATACAGAGTAGCATACTGGATTAGAAAATGGTATCCAAACTTCTGCTACCTCTATGAAACACACTTGATTTCCAGAGACAGACATATATTGGAAGTAAAGGGTTGGAAAACAATTCTACAAGCAAATGGCACCCAAAGGAACGCAGGTGCAACCACACTTATATGAGATAAAATAGATTTTTCAGTGGAAAAGTAACACGAGACATGGAGGATACTATATAATGATCAAGGGGACAATACACCAGTAAGACATAGCACTCATCAATATACACCCACCCAATGAGGGAGCGGCAAAATGTATTAGAATATTTCTATCGTCTTTCAAAAGAGAAAATGGAGAAAATATTTATGTGGTAGGAGACTTCAAAATCTCACTCTCACCAATGGACAGATCAACCAGACAGAAAATTAACAATGGCACAATAGCCCTAAATTAAGATCTAGATCACATAGGAGGCCTAATAGACATTTATATGATACTGAAGTCCCTAAAAACTGAATGCACATTTTTACATGTGGTAGTTTGTGTTAAAACTCAATCATATCTTTGTATTTTAGACTAGAAATAATAATTCCACAAAATTCTAAACAATATAGAGTCAATTAAACTGAGGAATAATTATATTTTACTAATTTAAGGTGTTCATTTGTTGAATAAATATAAGAAAATTTTTAATTTATAAATCTGATTCACCTAGATCATCTTTCTAGATTAACTCTCCATTTCTATTTTACATATGTATGCAAACAAATACAACTTTGCATGAAGATTCCAAGAAAGCTGTCCTGAAGTTGTACATGATACAGAAAAATTTCATGATCCAGGGCTTCCAAAGTTCACTCCATGGAAGGTACTGGAAGTTTTAGCATAGTATTTATATTTTCTAAAATTTGTATCAGTTAAGTTGCTTCTAAGGAAGTAAATAAAATGTTATAATTAAATATTTAAACACTACAAGTATTCACTCGCATATTAAGAGAAAATAGATTTGAATTTAATTAATATAAAGAAAAATAATAAATGATATATGTATAATATATGTGTATAATATGTGTATATGCATATATATATCTATACATATATGTGTGTGTGTGTGTGTGTGTGTGTATGCTCTCAAATGTTAGTTGAGATCAGTCATCTTTAACTCCATAAATATTATGTGAAAAAGTTGCGAAAAGACAAATTTAACAAAGATTCAAGGGATTATTTCTCAAATATATTACTCCAGGACACAAGTAATTAAAGAGATGATCTCTCTTAAATTTTTCAGTAGAAGTAGGTTTCATGCTAACAAACTTAACATGCAAAACTTTAATTTCAGTATGGCATATTAAAGTCATCATAATTAAAAATTATTTGCAGTTTTTCTCTATAATTATTCAATATTTGTCTTTACCATTGCTTTTAAAATGTCCCAAACACAATATGATTGATTTGATTTCCATATTTAGTTTCTCATGTGTGAGACTATATATATTCCTACATTTTGCTCTATCTGAGTAAAGAAAGCTAATCCAGGGGCCTCCCCGGTGGCGAAGCGGTTAAGCGCTGGGCTGTGGAGCTGTCGGCAGGGGCGACGCGAGTTCGACGCCCGGCCAGAGAGAATCCCACATGGCGCGGCAGACCTCTCCTGCCTTGCCCGCTGCTCCCCTCAGCAGTGTATTTCTGATCTGCCTGTTCTGCTACCCGCTCCATCTCTGGTGAACCCTCTCGCCGCCCCACGCCTCTGGCCTGTACCCCAGCTTGTATGTATAAATAAAAATAAATAAATAAATAAATAAATAAATAAATAAATAAATAAATAAATAAATAAATCTTTAAAGAAAGGTAATCCAGAGGTTTATGATCACACCCTTCAGGGGTTTGTTATCACACCATCCACCACCAAGGTATCACAGTCATCCATTATATCACATCAGACACTATTTAGATTTTGCTCATCACCGTTTTCCTCTCATTCTGGTAGCTTCAATATTCCAGGCAGATTTCTCAGTGAAGTTATCCAGTATTTGTTTTGATTCTTCATAATCCCCTCCAGTTTTATCTATGTTGTTGCCACAAATGGCCTGAATTTATTTACTTGTTTATTTTTGGACCACTGAGCAGTATTCTACTCTGTGCAGTTATGGTACATCTTCATGATCCACTCATCTGTTTTAGGGCATTTAAGTTGTTTCCATATCTTGGATATTGTAAATAGTGCTACAATAAACACAGGGGTGCATATATCTCCTACCGTATGCATTTTGCATCCTTTAGTTAGATACAAAGGATAGAATTGCTGGGTCATATGGCAGGTCTATTTTTAATGTTTTGAAATTGCCATAATGTATTCCATAGGGGCAGAACCTGTTTAAGTGCACATTTTTAAATGCAATGAAACATGGGGTTTGAAAAAGCAAAGTTAACATGATTTAACATTTGGAATGTATCTTTTTTCATTTCCTTTTAAAGAGCAATTCAATTTAAGTGCATTTTTTGTGTGTGTTACTCCTAAGGAATAGTGATTTACAACATCTGTGTAAAGGGTTAATTTCAATAGTTTAACTGCTGAAATTATGTTGGGAGATCAAGACCTTCAATGGGGTAGAGGGGTCTTCTGTTTTATGACCTTTTGTTTCACTGTGTCTTGTAGCAGTTTACATTATTTCCCACACTAGGAAAAACTTATGTTTGTTTGGTGAGACAGGAGACAATGAGGGGGATGTCCGGTTTCACAAATATAGACACATATGCACAAACAATAATGCTGTCATGCTCAAGACTTTTAAATGAATTGAAATAAACAAGAGCATAATGTGGTTATTAGCATTTATTATAGAAATGCAATTGATAAGCATGATATAGATGCATTCTCATTTTGAACTCCACAGCAGCAATTTTGGAAATTTAACATATGTTTAGGAAAGATCACAGCAAAAAATAATGAGATTATTTTTGGAGGGAAACAAGAAAAGCAAGTCATTAAAGAGTTTAATAGATAACATATTTATTAAATCTTCTCAGTACTTGTAATTGGATTTCAATCAATGAGAAAATAATACATATTTTGCAAATCATTCAACATAAATTTTCATGACTTTAGACTGTATATGTTATTTTCTACTAATTTTACTGCATAGCCATTTTTTAGTCATAAATCTCATTTTATATGAAATAAGCACCTAACAATTTCCGGGGATAAGAATTATGAAATAAATTTCTTTCCAAAATGCAAAATTAGTATCCCAATATTACCTTGTTTGCCTGAGAACATTTATAGCATCAGTTTCTTCAAATAGATGAGGGAAATGAAAACTCCAAGATATAGCTGATTCATTATTGAGCTCCATTTTTATTTTTAAGTTGTTTTCTCTCTCTTTATTTTTTTTAAGACATATTTATTTTTGTATACAAGCTGGGATGCAGGCCAGAGGTGTCGGGCGGTGAGAGGGTTCACCAGAGACAGAATGGGGAGCAGAACAGGCAGATTGACCAAAATACACTGCTGAGGGGAGCAGTGGGCGAAGCAGGAGAGGTCTGCTGCACCATGTGGGAAGCTCCCTGGCAGGGGATTGAACTTGTGCTGCAGCTGCCAACAGCTCCACAGCATTGTGCTTAATCCATTGCACCACCAGGGAGGCCCTGATCTCCATTTTTTAATCCTCCTGTAATCCAGAACTTTGTCATGCTATTATTCCCTACTTTTTCCCATAAAGTATTGGAGTTTAATTTCTTACTCTTTGATCTAGCCATGGGATTTGCATTAGTGGATACTTATGATAGCAGGATTTAAAACATACACAAGGGAATATGGTGATGAACTATGGATGCTGTTGTAGTGGAACAATTAAAGTGACCACACGGAAGGGAAAAATCATATATTATTCAAAAATTCACAGCAATGTTAGGAAAAAATACTACAATTAAATATCCAAGGCCTCCCTGGTGGTCCAATTGGTTAAGCACAGCACTGTGGAGCTGTCAGCCACTGCTGTGCAAGTTCAATGCCTGGCCTGGGAGATCCCACGTGGCACAGCAGACCTCTCCTGCCTCGCAGGCTGCTCCTCTCAGCAGTGTACTTCAGTCTATCTGCCTGTTCTGCTCCCTGCTCTGTTTCTGGTGAATCCTCTTGCCACCCCACATCCCTGGCCTACACCCCAGTTCTTGTATGGATAAATAATAAATCTTAAAAAAAATTAGTACATATTCATAACATACACATTTATACTTGCTCTCTTGAAGCCCCACCTTGTTATGAAAAATAACATGTCTCAGAAAAATCCAGTCTGCTATTTCAGAGAGGAGGAGAGACATGGGTTGCAAGAGCCACAGTTCACCTATCAAATTTGTGAAGTATAGAGCCCTGCAGCCCTAGTCAACCTAAAACAGAGAAAAGCCGGGGGTTTGCATATATGCAAAAATAAATACATCTATTGCATCCAAAAGATTTTGGCTGTTTTTAGAATAACATTATTTTAATAAACTTAACTGTTACAAAATGCTATATGCAAAAAAAAAAAAAAGTAAAATCATAGACATATAGTTAAAGAAGGAGGCAAGGCACAAAAGAGAGGAAGCAAGATTAAAGAACTCATGCTGTGACGGAGTTGGGAAGTGGCCTTCTTCCTCTAATGTAATTAATAAAAATGAGTAATTTTTTTCCATGACAAAACATTTTATGCAAAGATGTTGTGAGAAATGTTTAAAATGTAAGCAGTTACATTGGGGAAGTTCTCTAAGAGTGATATTTGTATATGAGTTTGTCTCAAATACCAAGATAGAAGACTCACTTTTAACCTCAAAATATCTGAGAAAGATGACTTTTGATGTTAAAACATGACTATGACTTTGGTTTGATATGATAATAACAAGAATCATTCAGTAAGTTAGTCCTAGAAATTTTCAGTGGCATAGATTCCATTTATTTAGTAAGCACTTTGGGATTACATACAAATTACAGTTTTCTCTGAGTAGAGCAAACTTCTGTGAGGCCGTCTGATAACTTCACTCTCAGAAATAAGATGATTCAAAAGTGAAGGAAGACAAATTTTACAATAACTCTATTAATCCTAATTTCTAATTAAATTGAAATGAATTTGTCCCATTTTGTCTGCCAGAACGAAGAAAAACTCCTCTCTGAGTTAAACTGATTTCTGAAGCAGACACCATTCAGATCTATGATCGTTCATATAAAATATACAATGCAATTATAAAACATATACATGATGGAAAAAAATGATGGAAACTTTCACTAGAATCAAAACAAAATTGAAGAAAGGGAAAGTAAATCATAAAAATCAGAACTTAGTAGATTTACCTTATATTGGACACAACTGAAGAGAGAATTATTCAACTTAAAGATAGATAGCTAGAAAAATATCCTTACCTAAGTGGAAAAAGCAAAACTGGAACATTGAGAAAGAAGTTTGAGAAATATATGGAACATTGTACAAGCATTAATGACAGAACAATTGAGATTCTAAAAAGTCCAAAAGAATAGGGGGAAAATCTTTCAAGATTACTGCTAAATCTTTAGAAGATCTTTAAAGTTTGTAACTTAAAAGAAAATTAGACACAATCCATTCTCAAAGAAAAACTGCTAATAGAAAAATCTTAAAGGATGCTTAAGGAGATGTTTTATTTTCTTCAAAGAACCAGAAATAAGACTTATTTGAACAACAGAAACAGAAGACAATGATGGTAGATTGTCCAGAGGGATCCTCCTGGCAAGACTGAAGTTTACGTTCTCCAGATATGCAAATGATTCACATCTGAATCTAAATAGAAAATGCCTCTGCTAAAGTCAGCAGTGAGGAAGGGGGAAGATTAGGGCACAAAACAAGGGAGAAAAGAGCACAAGGGACTATGGTGATGGATCAGGGGTGAATTGGTGGTGGGTAACCTATTGGGAATACACAATAATGTTAAAAATATCAATTAAAAAAGGGGCCTCCCTGCTGGCGCAGCAGTTAATCGCTGCACTGTGGAGATGTTGGCAGCAGCGATGCGAGTTTGATGCCCAGCCAGGGAGAATCCCACATGGTGCAGCAGACCTCTCCTGCCTCGCCCGCTGCTCCCCTCAGCAGTGTATTTCTGATCTGCCTGTTCTGCTCCCCGCTCTGTCCCTGGTGAACCCTCTCGCTGCCCCACACCTCTGGCCTGTACCCCAGCTTGTATGTATAAATAAATAAATCTTTAAAAAAAAATCAATTAAAAAAAAAAGTTAGCAGCCATATCCAAATTTACACTACCACACCAGGAACAGCCTGGTTCTCACACACACACTTTTTATTTTTTTGCTTCAGTTAAGGACAATTATAATCACATTCTTAGAATCAAAGCTCCTGATGGACTTGCTGATTCAGTTCTTGCAACTCTAATGCAGTTTAACTTCTTCATTTGCTGCATCTCAAATGTTTTTCTTCAGAACTCTCCATAGCAAATTCTTATAAGCAAATCATGTCCAGTAAAAATACAACCTTTCCTTTCAGGTGGTACAACTGACAAACTGATCTCACAACTAAAGGTGATATAAGATATTTAACCCTCTGTAATTTCTTACTAGTTATTTCACTGAAACTTAAGTGATCTAGGAAGTGAAGGAAGATGATTTTCAACTAAAAACAATGTAAGTTGTAGTAAAGAGTTCTGGAAAGTATATGTAGGCAAACTGAAATGATTGAAATTTATATTATAATTAAAATAATGTCCTATGATACTTAGCTTCTATAAATATAAAATAACAATAAAACTACTATCAATTTGGGCCTCCCCGGTGGCGCAGTGTTAAGCTCTGTGCTGTGGAGCTGTCATCAGCGGCGACACGAGTTCAACGCCTGGCTGGGGAGATTCCCACATGGCGTGGCAGACCTCTTCTGCCTTGCCCGCTGCTCCCCTCAGCAGTGTATTTCAGTTGATCTGCCTGTTCTGTCCCCCACTCTGTCTCTGGTGAGCCCTCTTGCTGCCCCACACCTCTGGCCTGTACCCCAGCTTGTAAATATAAATAAATAAATCTTAAAATTTTTTTTTTATAAATCTTAAAAAAAAAACTACTATCAATCTTACGGAATCAAGTACACTAAATTTTTTATTTTAGTTTTTATATGCAAAAAACTTAATAGTTATCATATTTTCTCCTTGCTCTGATTAACAGACTTTTACAAAATAATAACACTTTTAAAAATAATAAAACTATTTTAGGCCAAAAATATATTCTCCATTCAAAAAAAAAAGTAATTTTCTTTTTCATTATTTTTGCAATCTCATTGTTACGTATCATGTGATGTGTTTTATCATACAGCCACAGAGATAAGATAGCATACTATTATTTGACTATCAAAGTTAATAGTTTCAAACTAATTTGATTTATGTTAGTGAAGTACACTGTGAATCTCTTGCTCAGCAACCCCTAAAAGGGAAGCATGCATTTCCTCACTTTCCAATAATATTTTCATGGAAAAAATACATAGGAGAAAACATGCAAAACACTCCATAAAATAAGCTTCAGCGATATCTTTGTAAACACATACTCAACAGCAAGGAAAACAAAAGAGAATATAAACAATTATAATTACATCAAACTAAAAAGTTTCTGCACAGCAAAAAAAAAAAAAAAAACAGAGACAGAATTAAGAGAAACTCTACTGAATGGGACAAAATACTGCACACCATGCATATGACAAGGGTCTGATATAGTTCTCCAAATCCTCATAAACTCATAACTCAACAAAAAGAAAACAGAGACAAATCAAATAATTGGCAGAAGTGCTAAATAGGCACTTTTTCAAAGAAGATATACAATACCAACAGGCACATGAAAAAATGTTCACCATCATTTATCAGCAGGTAAATGCAAATGAAAACCACAGTGAGATATTACCCCACAACAGTGAAAATAGCCCATATTAAAAACACCATTGACAAGTGCTGGTGAGGGTATAGAGAAAAGAAACCCACTTACACTGTTGATGGGAATGGTCAGCCCCTATAGTAAGCAAAAGACTGAAAATGGACTTGCCATATGATCTATCACTTACATCCCTAGGTATCTACCCGAAGGACACAAAAACGTTGTTTCAAAAAGGAATCCTGGGCCTCCCTGTTGGCGCAAGCAGTTAAGTCTCAGCGAGCGTGCGTGCACGCAAGCACACACACGGACATTTAAAGGGTACCTTCTATAAATAGTATTTTAATCTGTTTTCTTATAGTTAAATTGTCTTATATTTATATCTGTTCTTTTAAATTTAAAATCAATGATTTAAATTTGAATTGAGGGCCACCCTGGTTGCACAGTGATTAAGCACTGTGCTGTGGAGCTGTCAGCAGCAGCAAGGCGAATTCCACACATGCCTGGGAGATTCCCACATGGTGTGGCAGACCTCTAGTGCCTTGCCCACTGCTCCCCTCAGCAGCGTGTTTCCATCGATCTCCCTCTTCTGCTCCCCATTCTGTCTCTGGTGAAACTTCTTTCCCCCTCATGACTCTTGCCTGTACCCCAGCTTGTGTGCACAAATAAATAACTCTTTAAAAAAAAAGATTTATTTAAAAAATAGATAAATAAATTTAAATTGATTTTTAAATTTTAAATCCATGATTTAATTAAAGAGAAAATTAAGCAGTTAGATATTGGCATTGCATTTTGAAACTGCTCATGAAACACATGGCAGTATGGTAATAAAAATTATGATTAAATTATATATATATATATACATATATATATAATTATTTTTACTGGAGGTAACATTAGAAATGCCAACCACAGTCCTATATCACCACTGCAGTGCTGTCACCACCAAATCACCCACTGACAACCACCAGATCCCATTGAGCTTCCTTCCATGTTTGTTCTTACACCCTCCAAAAGCTTAAGGTTCATTTTTGCTTCTTTAATTTATATATATACATACCCCGCAATATTTTCTATGGGTGACTAATAACTGCCAAAACTGACAAGCTTGCATTTCTGAGAAATTTTCCAGGAACTGAAGATAATTAAATTATGTCTACACACCTTTTCATAATAAAAGCTAAATATATGGTAGAAAAAAATATACAGGGTTTGACTATACTTTTATTACTTTTATTCTGAGGAAGGTGTAATCCTTAGTAGAAGTAAAGCTGAAATCACTGCAAATGATTTTATTCTGATCCTTGGAAAAAACGATTACTTTTCTGGATGCCAAAGATTAACAATGGTTTATTTTGAAAACCTCTTTTTTTAAAAAAAATATTTATTTATTTATGCATATAAGAACTAAGGTGTAGGACAGAGGTGTGGGGTGGTGAGAGGATTCACCAGAGACAGAGTGGCAAGCAGAACAGGAGGATCTACTGAAGTACACTGCTGAGGGGAGCAGCAGGCAAGGCAGGAGAGGTCTGCTGCACCATGTGGTAAGCTCCCTGGCCAGGGTTTGAACCCTTGCTGCAGTAGCTGCAGATGGCTTCATAGTGCTTAGATTTAACCCATTGTGCCACCAGGGAGGCCCTATTTTGTAAACTTCTTTATCCATACAAACTGCCACAAGTTAGTATCCATGTGTAGGTTAAGCATGAGATATGTGAATAAAGACATTATCCAAGCATGAAATGGACTAAAATTTCACATATAAATTTTCAATTGAATTAATTTGAGTTATGTTTTAAAAAGATAGTCTTTAGCAATTGTAATAATTTGCATAGCAATATGTTTAGTTTTTGATGTTTCTGTGATTGTTACAGGTTTGTTTTATTTAATAAAGATTCATGCAATCATGAAAATGTTATTTCTCAAGTACTTATCAGTACCAGACAGTATGGCTAGTTTCAGCCTAGGGCAATTATCAGTTAATTTGGCATCTATCCGGTAGATTGGCTGTTGAATCTCAAGACTTATCCAACTAAACAGCATTTATTTCATGAGTTGTTCACAAGTACTCATCTGCATGTATGAAATTTCTCCTATCATTCTTGTTTCTGAATTGGCATGTTAAGCAAAATTGTAGGGCTGAATCTGTTTAATGTGTTTCAGGTTCTGATTAACTTAATGTCTTCTGGAGACATTAAAAATTTTAACTCTTTGAACAAGGTCCTAGTTATTTTTGTAAGGATTCATATCACTGTTTCACTACTTTATCCCTTAGTTGGGATGCTTGCACCAGGAATGGAAATATATTGAGGAATTCCAGCTTATTTGTATACATATCCATATGTAAGAAAATGAAAAAGACAACGATCTAAGTTAAAATAAAAGCAAGGACCAGTTTGTTTTCATATTTTAAGAAGATCTGTGTATAGTGTAGCTCTCTTAATATGAATTATTTTATATGATATACTAAAGCTCATAGAACATATTTTAAAACAGATATAGCTTATGAACATTAATATTTTTGATGTCATACACTACATAAATTGTAAGTTCAAAAACTGAATTACTCTATAATTTCTCTTTTTGCATACTTTGGCAACATACATATGTTAACTTTAATGGCATGAAGAAAATATGTGATACTTTTTGCTTTTAATTATAATACTGTTAAGTGTGATAAATGGATGATTTGTGTAAGTCCATAGTTATCAATGTATAAGCAAAAATAAATTCTGGGATCTTTCATCAGTTTATTAGCTTTTGTCTAACATGAAATGCATAATTTATAACTGCTTACTTTATACCAATTTTATGCAATACGAGAAAATTTAAATAATGTTGCTACTTTGATATTTTGTTCTTCCTTTGTTCATGAATATAACTTTGACTTTTGCCAGTATTTTCAGAAAAGTTATATGGGTCTGCATTGCATTTTTTATCATAGCACAATAAAACAAACTAAACTGTCTCACATTTTACCAATAATCATGAGAAAAATTATTTTGAGTTAGGTTTGGTCTTTTTATACAGATTAATGATAAGTTTTTTTAAATATTAATTTATTTATGCATACAAGAACTGGGGTGTAGGCCAGAATTTTGGGGTGGTGAGAGGATTCAGCAGACAGAGTGGGGAGCAGAACAGGCAGATCTACTGAAGTACACTGCTGAGGGGAGCAGCGGGCGAGGCAGGAGAGATAGGCTCCAGCATGTGGGTAACTCCCTGGCCAGCGATCAAACTCAGGCTGCAGTGGCTGCAGATAGCTTCATAGCACTAAGACTTAACCTGTTGAGCCACCAGGGAGGCCCTCATGATAAGTTTTAAGATGACTCATCCATTGGTTTGTGCTTCTTGACCACTGGTCAGAATTGAATATTTTTAAAGTATTGAACATGGAGGTAAAAGTTTTTAATCTATTTCAGTATAATTTAAGATTATTAATTTAAGTACCTTAAAATTTAACCATTTTCTTTGACACTATTAGCACAAGACTCCAATTATACTAAACCATGTGATAAAAGTTATATGAAATTGATGTTGGTTCTTGGAACTTGGAGAAAGTGAAAGCATTTCCTTTCTAGAACCTATTGAACTGGTAAGCTACTGGTACATGTAAGTACAATTGTTCTACTTGTTGAGTAATTTATACTTGCAAGATTATCAGTCATTGCAGATTGGCATATTTCTGTGTTATAATGATTGTAGATCGTTGTTCATGCAATTTGATAATTCTCATTATGAAGGCTTTTCAAAAAAGTGTTTCAATTGACCCTTCCTTTAAGATTATGACTCATGATTTTTGTGTTACCTTGAAGAATGTGTATATATATATATATATATATATATATATATATATATATATCATGTAACTTCCAATTCTTTGATTCATTCTTATAGTCACTGATAGCAAATTTCTAATGTGAATATATACTAGACACTGGGCACTCGCAGACTAATGAAAGAAAAAAGGTATAAGCAAACATTAATGCAAAAACATATGATAATAAGATACATCCTGCTCAATGGCATTTGAGGTTTTTTCGTTCTATTGCAAATTTGGGTGAACATTTGCTTACAAAATTCCTTTGCAATCAGTGATTAAGATTTCCTCATATATATGTATATATAATATTTATAATTATTATTTTGAAATTAACTTTAATGGTGCCAGTCAAATGTGATTGATTTAGAAACAAAATGACAAATGATTACAGAATTTGAAAGTTGAAAATCAGTGATGTTATTGCTCATAGCCAAGCCTGTCCATTACACAAGAGCTATAAACTTCAAGAATAAAAACAAAATGAGGGAAGCTGTTTGAATATACTTCATTGAAAATAGGAGATCTAATAACATTTAAGAAGACTCTATCTTGGAGGTGCCATTGACCTGGACTGGTAACTTCTCATGATCTGAATTGAAAACCAGGCATAGAAGAATATTTTTTTCGACACTTGTTCATGATTATAGCAAAAAGTGTATTTGTGATGCCGAAAGAAAAAGGTGGAATTGACTTTGATGTTGAATATATTACTACCTGGAAAGTTATAAAATGCAAGAATCATAATCCATTGCCTAACTCACAAATAAGTGGTGATTCTGAGTGCTGATATATAGGTAGCAGAAACATTTTTAGAAATTCTAGAAAAACTGATTGTGGAGGAAAATTATGTGCCAAAGCAAATCTTCAATGTGGATGAAACCCCTCAATTCTGGAAATGGTGGCCTTTTATTCACAAGGAGGCCAAGTTAAAGTCAAGTATCAAGCCTTTCAAGGACAGGATATGGTCTTCCGTGAGGAGCAATATTGCCTACTATAAATTAAAATGCCTTGTGGTCTGATACATGTAAATGCTAAGACCCTTAGACATATCAATAAGCAAATAATACTTCAATAAGAAGTCATGGAAGATTTGGCTCCTTTTTCGAGATGCTTTAGTGAATTGCCACATTAGTGGTATATTTGGAGAATGGCAGTGCCTTTAGGATTTTGTTTATTGTTGATAATGTTCCTGAATGTCCTCCCTTTGTTGTTGATCTCCTTGTCAATATCAAAGTGGTGTTTCTGCCTCCAAACATGAGCTCTTTGGTCCAACCACTGGACCAATAATTTGTAGTAGTTTTTAAAACCTACTCCCTGAGAGGAAAGTTTGCCTAAACTGTTGTTGCAGCTGAGGAAGACACTACAAAGATAATGATGAATTCTGGAAAGATTACATCATCTATGATTTCATCAAGTAAGTTGGTTAGGTGATATCACCTAGTTGGTTGTTGATATCACCAAAAAAATGCTTAACTTGGAAGATGCACTTAAGAAGTTACTCCATGCTTCGCAGGATATTTTTAAGGATGAAGAGATTGCAAAAATAAACAAGGTTTATGGCAAGGTGGCAAGCAAGTTTAACTTGGGTGTGGATTAGATGACATTGAGGAGCTCCTACAGTGTTCCTGACAATTGAGGTATTGCTAAAATAAGAATGTGTAGCTGAAAGGAAAAAAAAGAAGAAGAAAAATGCAGAAGGAAAATAAAGCCCCAGTAAAAATTCACCACATAAGGGTTAGCAGAACTGTTGCAGACCTCAACAAGCTCCTTAAGTCATTTGAATATGTGAACCCCAAAACCATACTGTTTTCATTAATAGAGTGGAAATTTTATGGTGTATTATGTGCTTACAAGCAAGTAAATATATGGTGAGAAAAAGAAGTTAAACCAATCTGGACATATTTGTTAAAATAGAGACACATCAAGAAGAACCTCAGGCAGGTCCTTCATTAGATAATCCAGAAGATGGCATAGGCTATGACAGTTCCATGCAAGTTATTGCCCCTGAAGATCCTCCAGTGGGATAAGATGTGAATTTGAAAGAAAGTTATATTGATGAGTCCAACATTGTGTAGGTCTAAGGTAATAAGTATATGTATGTTTTAATTCTTAACAAACCAGTTTAAAAAGTAAAACACACACACAAATAGAAGAGAGTTTAGAGAGTAAGGACATAAAATATTTTTGTGTTTTGTTCAATGTGTTTAAAATGCTGTGTTCTCATCAAAGAGTGAGAAGTTAAAAACTACAAAGTTTGTAATATAAGAAAGTTATAGTAAACTAGGCTAATTCAATATTGAAGAAAGACAATATCTTAATAAATTTAGAGCGGCCTAAGTGCAGAGTGTTTATAAAATCTACAGTATTGTATAGTAATGTCTTAGTCATCCTCATTCAACTCACCATCCACTCATTGACTAGGCTAAAGCCATTTTGAGTCATGCAAACTCTATTCATAGTAAGCGCCCTGAAGTTGCACCATTATTATCTTTTATGCTTTATTTTGTATTATCTTTTATATGTCTAGATATGTTTATATATACTAATATTATTTATGTTATAATTGACTTCAGGATTCATTAGAATAATATGCTCTCCAGTTTCTAACTTAGAGCGATAGGCTATATTACATAATTTAGGTGTTCAGTAAGCTATACCACCTAGTTGTAAGTACAATACTCTCCATAATGTTCTCACAGTGAAATTTCTAATGATAATGGATTTCTCAGACTGCATCCTCACCATTAAGCAACACATCGTTATATCTTATATTTGGGAAATTTATTTTCTTTATTACAAAAAGAAGACTCTCGGGGCCTCCCTGGTAGCACAGGGGGTTAAGTCTCAACCTATGAAGCCATCGGCAGCCACTGCAGCAAGAGTTCTATCCCCAGACAGGAAGATTTCCGCACGGTGCAGCAGACCTCTCCTGTCTCGCCCGGTGCTCCCTTCAGCAGTGTGTTTCAGTCAATTGGCCTGTTTTGCTCCCCACTCTTCTCTGGTGATCCCTCTCACACACACCCTCCCCCACATCTCTGGCATATACCTCAGCTCTTGTATGCATGAATAAATAAATCTTTAAAAATAGACAATTTGCTCATTTTAATTTTTATATCTAAATCATACTTCACTTTTAATAATTCCACTCCATTTTCCCACTTGGGCAATGACTAGGTGCTTTAAATTTACTGAACTAGTTAACCTTGATATAAAAATGTTTATCTGTGTCTAACCCTCTTGAGTCTATTAGACTAATCAATCATATTTTCCTTTATAGAAGTAATTTCTTTTTATAGATGTGTAGATCATAATTATAACATGTCAATGATTTAAACAAAATAATCTCTCTATGGCACTTAAATAGATGTAAGAAAAATAATTAATAAAATATATAAATTCAATGGACAACTAGTACATAAACACCACACACACACACTCACTTAACAAACCATTGGAAGCTGCTGCAGCATCATAAAACTTGTACCAATAAAATGTTATTGGGCTTTGGAGGAATCAAATTTTATAAATTTTCTCCAGTAGAAGAAGGTAGGATAAATTAGATTATAAAAGTTAACAAAAGATAACAACATATCTTAACATTTGGCTATTTTATACTCTGGGGACCTCAAAGATCAGGTAAAAAGAGAACCTCAGGAAAAGGACAGTGAGACAGACATGTAGAGTGGAGTTCTCTAGTAGGGGGAAAATTCATTTTGACAGAGTGTACTATAAGTCCAAAATTTCCACTGTTAACTTGTTGGAAAGTTAGTTTCAGTCATATTATGAAAAACCCTGTATGTAAATCTGTCAAGGATTTTAAATTTTTGTCTGTTTAATTGGAGGTCAATGGAAATTTTGAATAATATTAATAAAATATTATATAATTATATAGTGTCAATTTATATGTAAGATTTAATCTGAAGACATCTTTAAAACATGCAGTCTACTCCCATGTTTATCTAATGTTAGATATCTGAAGGAATTAATGATGAAAGCTTATCTTTAAATATCAATCCTGTTAAAATGAGAAACATCAAAACAATCAACCATAATATTTGATTCTGTGATGATACATATGTAATAAATAAAATACTTCCTTAACTTTCCACTTTTACAAAAAATCTACAAAATAAGCATCTATTAAAAAAGTGTATAAGAGATATAAGACCATATGCTGAAGCAAAAGAAAGAGACATAATTTTTAAATAACCATGTTAAAAGAGACTGCTTCTAATTAAAGAGGTGGCTTTTTGCTTTATTTTCAGTAGAATAATCTGAATGTCAACCAGAAAGTTCTTTCACCCAGAGGTTCCCATTATGGGACAAAGCTGGAGCTCCTCTTGGATATTGAAGTTCAGCACCAAATTAACAGTAACTACATCAGAATGAACACTGAGTATGTTTAGGCTTCATTAAATAAGAGCCAGATGAAGAGAAAAGACTAGAAGCGGTGGTCTGGTGCAGTGCTGCTCCTCTCCCACACCACAACCTGGAGACAGCTAAGCAATGTAGAGTCATACATCATTGTCTGAGAGAAAATATGTTAGGAAGAGCTGGGGTTCTCCCAGCTGGGCAGATCCTCAGTAATAAAAACAAGGACAATATGCTGGGTTGTAGTCTTCGCCCCTTACCCTCTACACTAGTACTGTCACTTGAATGCATTGACAGAGTTCAGATGCAGAGACAGGAATCTGAAGCCCTAGTGATAAAGGATATCTGTGTGACCACAAATAGGAAGCTGGCATTCCCATCCCCCCGTGCACACACAAGCACATGCACATGCACATGCACACGCGTACACACACACACTTCAACCAGGAACTAGAGACCTCCAGAGCGCTCCCCAAGTCCTGAGCATAGTAGCTATACACAATAGCTATACTACAAAGAAAATTATATTGAAATAAAATAGATAGTAAGACAAATAGAATAGGATTAAGAGCCCAGAAATAAACACACAGTTATATGGAGAGTTAATCTATGACAAAGGAGCCAATTATACATAGGGAAAAAGAAGGTGTCTTTAATAAAACAGTGTTGGGAAAAATGGACAGTCACATGCACAACAATGAAGCTAGACTGTTATCTCATGCCACATTAAAAAAAAAATCCTCAAAATGGGATAAAGATTTCAATCTTAAACCTGACACCATAAAATACATTGAAGAAAACTTAGTCAAAACACTTCATAATATGGCCTCGTTGACTCATTTCAGGATCTACTCTAGCAAAAAGAAAACAAAAAGAAAAAGAAAGCAAAAATAAACAAATAAAACTACATACATCACACTAAAAATGTTTCTGTTCAAAGAAACTACCATTAAAATTAAAACATCCTATTGAATGGGATAAAATATGTGCATATCAGACAAAAGGATGATAGACAAGATACAAAGAACTCATACAACACAACAAAAAGAGAACAAAAAAAAACTCAATTAAAATGGACATTAGAGCTAAATACAAACTCTTTCAAAGAAGACATACAGATGACCAACAGACACATGAAAAAAAAAATGCTCATCATCATTTATGACCATGGAAATGAAAATCAGAACCAATATAAGATACTGTCTCACAGCTTGTGAGCAATAATAAATAAATAAATAAATAAAACAGAAACAAGTATCCTAATACTTTTCCCATGGAAAAGGGTATGAAGGTTTCTCATAATATTAAATATAGATCTACTATATGATTCAGCAATTTCACTCAAAGGTAGTTACCCTTAGAATGTAAAATGATAATTTGAAGGGATATATACATTCCTATGACCATTACAGCACCATTTACAATAGCCAAGCATGGAAGCAAACTACATGCCTAAGGAAAGAGAGCTAGAATAAGAAGATAAATATGGGTTACTACTCAACCATAAAAATGATGGGACAAATGAACTGATCTAGAAGTAAGCAAAATAAACCAGAAAGACAATGACAAATGTCTGAATGGTTCACTCATAAGTGGAATATAGAGAATCAACATAGTTAGACAAAAACAAGCAAGGGCCTCCCTGGTGGCGCAGCGGTTGGGCACTGCGCTGTGGAGCTGTGGGCAGCAGCGGCAACGTGAGTTCCACACCTGGCAGGGGAAAGTCCGCATGGTGGGGCAGACCTCTCCTGCCTCACCCACTGCTCCCCTCAGCAGTGTATTTCTGTTGATCTGCCTGTTCTGCTCCCTGCTCATCTCAGGTGAACCCTCTCGCCACCACACACCTCTGGCCTGTGCCCCAGCTTGTGTGCACAAATAAACAAATCTTAAAAAAAAAAAAAAAAAGCCAAAAGCAAACCCTAGAAATCAGACTGTAAAATGAAGCTATCCGTAGGGGAAAAAGCAGATGGCAAATAAAGGCGGAAGGGGGCACATGGACAATGGTGGAGGACTATGGTCGCCTTTCTGGTGGGTATGTAGTGATAACATCATCTGAAGAGGTGTGAAGCTATATCTCTGGATCATATTCACTATTGTAAACAAATGCTACCTCAAAATTATAAAATAAAAATATTAAAACCAAGAAAAAATAAAAAAAAATCATCTGCTACTATTACACCCTAAAATTGTGTAAGCAGATAACAAAACTGTAACAAGATATTGTAGTATTTCTTATCAATTGTCTAGCTCTTGCATATCATCCTAAATACTGACATTTTCTTATAATCTTGCCTATTACATATGTCATTATTTATTTAAAAACTCTGATATGTTGTACTCAAGAAGTGCCTAAAATTGATTCATATTGATTTGTAATTTCCTCTAATAAATGATGATTTTTCCCATGGCATTAAAAATTGTGATTTCTCAAAATGCAATAAATACCACACATTTGTTTTATTATTACATGTATGAGCAATGTCTAAATGATCATAAAGCTGTATTGTGAAATAAAACAAATATCAGATAATGGGTGTGCACATCCAAAAATGAAGGGCAGAAGAAAAACTGCATTAACATAAAATACTATAAGAAAACAGGATCTTTTTGACCATTTTATTCAATGTGGCAGGTAACCACTGACAGAGAGGCAAAATGGGTACTTTAAAATATGAAGGAGATAAAAACATAGAAATATGGGTGTCAGATAACTCATAAAATAAATTTTGATGTGTTGAACATTAGTGAATCTAATTAGGTTTTTGAAAGCATAACAGGAGACCAGACTTCATATTTTCACCTGTTCATTTTATGAATTTAAGTAGTTCTGACCTAGAATGAAAACTGCAAGTTGAAAACCTTCCAAGTTCCATATAGTTTCCTGGATCTGGATTCACTCAGAAATAATGGGTTTTATCTCATTGCCATAGAAAATAGAAGAAAATGGAAAGATGGTACCAATATATCGAAAGAGGCTTCATTATTCACTGAAGCTTGAGGTTATCACTCTTGAAGATAGATGCTTTAATACTATAGACTCACTTTGTTGGCACAGCCTTGTCCTTTTCTTGGAGCTCAGGTACTTGAAACTAACAGAATTGAATCTGCTCCCATTTTGAAATTCCACTGAGTTGCATTCAGCTTCAAAATTTTATAGTCTAATAAATCTCACTTGTTACACTCTGATTTACTTTAACATATATCATTTTATTTTACATCCGAGTGATAGATTTTTTAAATATTAATTATTTAATTGGCATATGGCCCAAATAAATTTTATGAAAAAATAAGAGAGGATTTTTCAGAGTTTTTAATTAGGTCAAGTCAAATTTTTCTTTTTTTTAATGCCAAGGGCACCATTTTTAGAAAATGCCTGATGTGATACTGAATTTTAAAAGCAGCACAATCAATGAGTTGTCCATTGTTAGGGAATAAAAGAACTGAAGCTTGATTATATTTTGAAAATGAGGAGAAAAATCTTGAGTTAAAGCAGCCTTTTATCACAGGCTATGTGTGGTCAACATTTATAAAAATGCATATAAAAATCAGTTTATTTCTTTGCGTGTTTACTGTGTATTATAGATTTGTCATCTCTTTGCTGTGAAAGACTATAATGTTTTGATAGTTCAATGTTGTGAAATCATTATGACTTTAAATGGGTAGATGCTATTTAATTTTAGTTAACATTTTTCTCTCTTTATAGCCACCAAATCTTAATTCACCTAAAATGTTTTCACCATAGTGCTTTCAACATTGTGGTTTGTTTCATTATTTTCACTGCATGCAATTGGAAGCTATATACTACAAAATCTCCTATGAACATTATACTGGATCAGACAAGTATTTAAAAAAAAGTTACACTTTTCTAAATTTCAGTATATTTAAGATAATTATCTCAATTATATTTAAAGTTCTAGTAATAAACATTTTAATGTATTCGATATTAATAATAGTAGAATCTTACGGAGAAAGACTAGTTGTATACATGTCCTCTTGTTTATAGTATCTTACTTAGTTGTTAAAATGCTCTCTCACACTCATATATGTATATATGGGTAGAGGCATATATACATATACATATAGACAGATATTTTGTATATTTGTGTGTGTGTGTAGATATATGCCACACCCATATGACTGTGATAGGTCATTTTATGTGTGTGTGTGTGTGTGTGTGTGTGTGTGTGTGTGTGTGTATAGCAGGTCTCAAACCCAGTGGAGCTGATATTTGTCTTTTAATATTTCAATCAATGGCGTATGTGACAAGGTTAGATAGAAAAAACAAATGGATAAATCTGTCTTTGATCTGGAAAGAGACACGACTGGTTAATATTTTCCATAATTTACAAAGATAAGTCTATCCGATAAGTAACAATACAATTAGAGCTAATTCTTTGAAAAGGTGGTGTTTCTGAAGGCTCATATATAATTCAGTAGTTTGCATTGCTGCTTTATGGCAAAGATTTAACAGTAATTCCTTAAAAAAAAAAAAGTTGCACTAGTGAGCATCAGACCCCATCTTGTCTCCCAAATTTCTTCCTCTTCTGCTCTAATTTCCTTGTGACTCTTGTCTATTTTTGCAGCTTCTCTAGAAACACAGGCGGGAGGTAGCCCCTTCTTTTCGTTACAAGAATCATAACGTAGGGGCCTCCCTGGTGGCGCAAGAGGTTAAGTTTCAGCGATATGAAGCTCTCCGCAGCCACTGCAGCATGAGTTTGAGTTCCATCCCTGGCCAAGGAGATTCCCATATGGCACAGCAGACCTCTCCTGTCTCGCCCATTGCTTTCCTCAGCAGTGTACTTCAGTAGATCTGCCTGTTAAAATGAAATATTTAAAAGTGCTTTTTAAAATTTTTTATATGTTTTTGGGCCTCCCTGGTGGCGCAGCGGTTGAGCGCTGCGCTGTGGAGCTGTCGGTGGCGTGCCATGCGGGTTCGACGTCCGGCCGGGGAGAGTCCCACATGGTGCGGCGGACCTCTCCTGCCTCGCCCGCTGCTCCCCTCAGCAGTGTATTTCTGGCCTGCCTGTTCTGCTCCCCGCTCTGTCTCTGGTGAGCCCTCTCGCCGCCCCGCTCCTCTGGCCTGTACCCCAGCTTGTATGTATAAATAAATAAATCTTAAAAAAAAAAAAAAATTTATATGTTTTTAAAGTGGTCCTACTTATGCAATTATTAGAAAATTGAACAAAATCCAGTGAAATAAGTAAATTATTCACATTATAATTGTCATACTTATCTATGTTTATGGAAAAAATGACAAAAATAATAAGATGCAAAGAAAAAATTGTAATCTGCATTGCCCTTTAAAATGCTAAAAGCTAAATGTAGCTAGCTTTCTATTAAATTGTAACGTATGTCGATGTCTTTACTCTTTTGGTCATTCTATGTTAATAGAATGTTAATAAATTCTTGTAGTCATTTGAATGTAAAACTGTCCCACCATACTGCTGTATAATAATTAATATCTGAAAACAATTTAGCATAAAATATTATTCCTCAGATGATTCTAAATACTGGTTAAAATCTCTCTTGTAAAAAACTTATTATTAAAAATCACTTGACTTTTCAATGATTCAAGGCCAAAAATTTCTTCTGTGGGATTCTTATCTTGTCCCACAAGTCAGATATGCATCTCACATCATCAGCAGGGCATGTGGCCATCTCTTATGTGGACTTCTCCTTTTCTGCTCCCCCTGGTGCTTTGACCAGTCTTTTCTAATAGGTTTAAATGTAGTCACATCTAAGAATTCCATGACCCCCAAGTGCAGGGAACACAGATTTTCCCATAGAAACCCTAAACTTAAGATGAAGGGAGCCAATTTCCTTGTATATGCCAAAGCAATCCAAGGAACTTCCCAAATTCTCCTCAAAACCCACAATCTCTCCATCTCTCAAAAATTATGTCTTATATCCTCCACATGTCAGTGAATTCTTGAAAAGGTTGAATCATTTGGTACAGGTATAATCAAGAGGTGGGTGCTTAGTACACACAAGTCTGCTGGCACAGCGATCCTGCATATCCAGTATCAGAACTGTGAGAAATGAGTGGCTACTGTGTACAGATACTCAACATGATATTCTGTTATAGCAGCCCTAATGGACTAAGACGGTAAAAAGCTATTCAGGAAGAGAAATCCTCATATTTGTTCTTTTTAATATATGCATGAATTCTTTAACTTGTTACTTTGAGGTTCTATGGCTTTTTTGTCTTAATCCAAGCTTAACTTTTTTCCTCACTACAATTTTTCACTGTTACTTTAGAATTCTAGTTTCAGTGAATTATTATTCTCATTTAAGTTTCTCTTCAGTGTTTCGATTATAGAAATTCACATTTTTGTCATTGTATATTTTTATCCTGTTTGTTTTCTAATTTTTCACTCAAATTAATTTTAAAAATCTTATTTTTTACAATAATAGTTTTGTTTTGTTTGCATTACGTCACTTTTTAAAATTTTCTTAAAATTAATATGGTAAGTTTGTTCAGATCTTCAAATTGCTCTCACTGAATGTGTATTCTATATGCCACATTTTCCAGTATAACTGAGAACCCCTTGCTCTCTTAGTAGCAGTTTCAGTACTCGGTGTTGTGTTTTATGCACATTACTCTACTTTGAAGAAGCAAGAATGAAAAAGGGGAAAGATCAGCAGGTTTTGTGTGTAGTCCTTTCTTGCAGGATGAATAGTGCTATAATGGACTCAACTTTTACCCCAAAATACTCACATTGATATTCTAACCCATTACTTAGAATGCGTCAATATATGGAGTGAAGCCCATTGTAGGGTAGGCAGAAGAGTTATTGGGGTTTTCTGCGCACCCCACCCCCACCCCGGGTGATGGGCCTCTGCAGGCCTACTCATGCCTGATGGTGGGTGCCTGAAGAAGGGTGTGGCATAGTGTGGCGTGGTGTGGAGTGGCGTGGCGTAGTGTGGCGCAGTGTGGCTTGTGCGTGTGGCAACCAGCAATGCAAGAGCATGGCAAGGACCATGGCAGCAGCGGTGAGAGCATGTGGCAGAAGCGGCAGCAGCGAGACCCCGAGACGCCACCAGAGAACCCCGAAAAGGTGAAGATTTGGTGGGGGCCAGGAGGCTGGCAGGCTACCTTGCCTGCCTTGTACATGGGTGACTTGCTACAGAAGGTGATTAAAAGCCTGCCAAAACCACCGAGGGCTCCAGAACTTGTCCTTTATCCATCTGCCTGAATCATAGGCAACCTGCGCTGGTGCCAGCCTGGCACAACACCCATAAAGATGAAATTAAGCTAAAATTAAGTCACCAGGGTAAGCTGGTATTTTCTTTATCAGAATATGAAATTTGGGTACACTCATGCAGAGAGGGAATCCATGTGAGGATATAGTGAGAAGAGAAGCCTCTAAAATCAAGGAGAGAGAGTTCTGAGCAGCAACCAACTCTGTAACAACCTGATCTCAGTTTTTAGCTTCCGGAATCGTGAGAAAAACATTTTGTGTTTAAGTCTGAATACCATTTGTCTGTAGTACACTTTGTGGCAGTCCTAGCAAAGAAATAAAAAAGCATTTCCTTTCTCTTCTGAGATTTTGTCAAATACCCTGTGCGTTGTTCACTCAACCATATAAGGTATATTATCTTTCTATGAATGTGTACAGGCTTATGCTTTAAAAATTCAATTCAATTCACTAGGAAGAAATGAAAAAGTATTTTTTCTTGCCTCTGTTAAAATTTTCATACCCTGTCATAAGAGTATAGGAAAATACAAGGGATTGTGTGAGTCCTTGGCTGACCAATTCTTTCTTTCTGCATACTTGCATTCATATTGCAGTGTTTGAACAGACTTTTGTGAATTAAATTTTGTTGTCTAATCTAGTTTACTCAGAATTAGTCATGTAGGCAGTTTGGAATTGTATTTTTTGTTGTTGTTGTTGGTGTTGATTTCAAATTGAAATCAGATTTTTTTACTTTATTGATTGTTATCTAAAGTTTTTTTTTTTTAAGATTTATTTATTTATGCATACAAGCTGGGGTACAGTCCAGAGGCGTGGGGCAGCGAGAGGGTTCACCAGAGACAGAGTGGGGAGCAGAACAGGCAGATCAGAAATACACTGCTGAGGGGAGCAGCGGGCGAGGCAGGAGAGGTCTGCCGCACCATGTGGGATTCTCCCCAGCTGGGCGTCAAACTTGCATTGTGCGCTGCCGACAGATCCACAGCGCAGCGTTCAACCACTGCGCCACCACGGAGGCCCGAAGTTTTCTAAAGTTTTCTTAATTTAATTATTGACTTAGATCTTTTAGGATGCTATAACAAAAAATTACCAAATAGGAGAAGTTTCTCAGTTCTGAAGGCAGGGAATCCCAGTAAGAAGCAAGCATGGATGCAGTTTGATGAGGGTTCCCTTCCTGGATCATAGCTAGCACCATCTTGCTGTGTGTTCACTTTTAAGAAGGGGGAAAGGGCTGTGTGGAGCCTCTTTTGTAAAGGAAGGTCTCTTGTTCATGAATTCTCCACTCTTATGACTAACATACTTCCTAAAGCCCCACCTCATAATACCTTCATCCCTGGGGTTTAGGATATCAGTCAGTGATCTTAGGTGACTGCTTTCCTTAAAGAGGAAATTAAATTTAATTGAAGTCACAAGAGTGAACTGTAATCCAAAATTATGTTTATATTTTCTTTTTCTTTTTTTGTTTAGGATTTATTTATTTATGTATACAAGCTGGACTGTAGGCCAGAGTTGTGGGTGTGGTGAGAGGATTCACCAGAGACAGAGTGGGGAGCAGAACAGGCAGATCGACTGAAGTACACTGCTGAGGGGAGGAGCGGGCAAGGCAGGAGAGGTCTGTTCGCCATGTGGGAAGCTCCCTGGCTAGGGATTGAACCCGTGCAGCAGTGGCTCTGGATAGATTAATAGTGCTACCCTTAACACATTGCACCACCAGGGAGGCCTACATTTCTATTTTAAATGGAAGAAGAAGGGAGCACATCATGGGATTCATCCATAAATAAGCTACATATAACACTACTAATACCACTTTTTTAGAACAACTCTTACATAATTAAAGGTTATTTGTTATTTTTGCTGTAGTTAGTATCAAATATTCTTTGATATTAATCATAAATTCAAATAAATTTGATATGAACATTACACAATGAAGTAGCTATTGTCTCTTTCTCCAAATACAGTGAAATAATATATTTTTTAAAGATTTTTTAAAATTTATTTTATGCATACAAGCTGGGGTGCAGGCCAGAGATGTGGGGCAGTGAGAGGATTCACCAGAGACAGATTGGAGAGAAGAACAGGCAGATGGACGGAAATACACTGCTGAGGGGAGCAGTGGCGAGGCAGGAGAGGTCTGCAGGCCATATGGGAATCTCCCCAGCCGGGCATTGAAGTCGTATGGCGACTGCCAACAGCTCCACAGTGCAGCGCTTTAGCCCGCTGCGTCACCAGGGAGGCCCTGAAATGATATTTTTATTCCTCGAGGAAGGTAACATGTTCAAAATCAGTCTACTGACCTTAGAATTACACTTATACTAGTGGACTTAATAAATGTTTTCTGTTGTCAATACTGATCACAATGTTTCTATCACAATCTTTCACAATGTGAAAGATTTCTTTTCTTTACCCAACATCTTTTTTCTTTATCACTTTCCACCTTCACAAGATATTCAAAGTCACAGGCAGTGCTTCTTAGTTTCACGTTAAAGTAGCTACCCCAGGAACAGCACATCCTGTTAAATCACTCTTTCTCAGTCACTGCTTCTTCAGGCTTCCTGCTCTACAATTATTTGAAATTTTGTTTAACTGACTCAGAAGCCCTGTCATGAGATCAGGATAGAATCTTTCTGAATGATGCTTCAAATAATCTTCACAGGTTCATCTTAACTAATAAAGGGCAATATCCCCACCACATATTGTGCCTCAGGTGGTGCTAAGACAATGGTGAAACATCTTTTGAAAGAAACATTTACTTGTTTTTCTCTGTTTTTTTTTATTTTTTATTAAATGGTTGACGACATTATATATGACTTAGAGGTGTAGGATCACATCCTTCAGGTGTATGTTAACACATCACACCCACCACCTATGCACTAAAAGTCCCCCACCATAGTTCACCATGTCCCCCTCTCCCACTTTACTCTCTCCTCTCGCCCTCCCACTCTGGAAGCCTCAGTTATACAATGATATTTCTATAGTTTCATATTGGCTGGTTTTATCTTATCCTTTATTTTGTTTCTCTATGGTCCACGTATAAGTGAAATTATCCAGTATTTGTCTTCTCACTTATTTTGCTTAGCCTAATCCCCTCCAGTTCAATTCATCTTCCGAATTCAAGAGTTAATCTTACAATTCAGTAGTATTCCATTGTGTAAATATATCACAGCTTCCTGATGTACTCATCTGTCTTTGGATACTTACATTGTTTCCATAGCTTGACTATTGTAAATAGTGTTGCAATAAACATAGGAGTACATATATCCCTTCAAATTAGTGTTTTCACATTCTTTGGGTATACGTGGGAGAGGTACTCCTGGATCAAGTGAGAAATCTGTGATTAATATTTTGAGAAACGTTCCTATGTTTTACATAGATTCTGGAGCAGTCTACATTCCCAGAAACACTTGCTATTTCTGATCTTTTAATATGTGTCATTCTGACAAGTGTGAGATGATATCTCATTATGGTTATGATTTGCATTTTTTCAAGTTTCTTTTGACCATCTGTAGGTCTTCTTGGGATAAGTACATATTTAGCTCTTCTGCCTGATATTATTGGGTTCTTTATTATGTTGTTGTTGAACTATATGAATTTTGTTTTTATAGATGTTGAATATTAGCCCCTTCTAAGATACATGCTGTGAAAATATTTTCTATCGGCGGCCTCCCTGGTGGTGCAATAGGTTAAGCGCAGCACTATGAAGCTGTCCGGAGCCACCGCAGCATGAGTTTGATATCCAGCCAGGGAGGGTCCCACATGTCACAGTAGGTCTCTCCTGTTGTGCCCGCTGTTCCCCTCAGCAATGGACTTCAGTCCATCTGCCTGTTCTGCTCCCCACTCTGTCTGGTGAATCCTCTCACCCCCCACTCCTTTGGTCTACACCCCAGCTTGTATGCATAAATAAATAAATCTTTAAAAACAAACAAATAAACAAAAAAGAAAATATTTTCTATCATTTAGTTGGGTGTCTTTTTGTTTCGCAATAGCTTTTTCACTATGCACAAGTTTTACAGTTTGATGTAGTCCGAATTGTTTATATTCTGTGTTGTTGTTTCTTGTTATTGTAAGTGAATCCACAAAGACAACACTTTGTCTATGTTATTAAGTATTTTATTTATTTTTTTCTTCTAACTGTTCTATAGTTTCAGGTCTCATACTTATGCTTTTTATCCATTTTGGGTTAATTTTTATATATGGTATGATATAGTGGTCTAGTTTCATTCTTTTAAATGTGGCAGTCCAGATTTCCCCAACGATATTTATGTGGCACTCTTCTTTTGCCAGTGTATACTCTTAGCTCCTTTGTCATAGATTAACTGTCCATATAAGTTTGAGTCTATTTTTTACCTGTCAATTCTGTTCTGCTGGTTTGTGTACTTCTGTTGTGATGAACAGATTTTGAACCTGTTTGTGTGAACAGATGATTTTTTCTTTTATTATTGCTTAGAGACAGATAATTTGGAACTATATTAGTCAATAAAACAGTCTAGTATACCTGAGAGAAATTTTTCATACTTTTTTTCACTGATTAGATAAGAAATAAATGCATCAGTCATACTGAGTTCACATGATTTTATATTGGTACTTAAAACAGAAAAAATAATTGTCAAAATTATATACAAAATGATTATAATTCCTTGGTAACTTTAAAAACTGAAAAGTTAGAAATGGGAATTCTGGTAGAAATAATGATCATGATTCTTGCTTGCAATTCTAATTACTGAAATTGGAAATCAACAAGTTGCTGAACAGTGATAAAGTTCTTCATTATAAAATGTATAATAAAAATATTCTTATCAAGTAGTTATAGCAACATAAGAACATGGAAACGGGAAATGTTTGTATTGTGCTTTTTAAACATGTCTATAAATTAAAAACATTTAATTTGTATACTTTAAATGTTTTATAATGAGCTGAAGTTTTTGATTAAAATGTTTTTACTGTTAATGGAATACAAAATGGCCTTGAAATCAAACTGCAAAAATCAAATTATCCACAACATAAAAGTAAAGATAAACTTGCCTTGTATCTTCAGCTTCCGATGTATAAAAACATTGAGAATAATTATTTGAACCATAATGCATGCAAATTAACTTTATTCAGGTAAAAGGACAAAAAATACTTCATCTCCAACTCTTCTACCTGTTTTGCTGCCAAGGCATTTTATAGTTTTGTGCAAATCCCACTACTATCTTGGTTACAAGATTCCAATCTTTCTGTAAGTTTTCCTTCAACACTCTGATAATTTTCACTTACCCTTTACTTTGGATCACTTGCCCCTCCCTTCAACTATGTCTTTCATGTATACTGAAGAAAATTCAGTTAATACAATATCATGGAAAGGGATACTATTTGCTTGTTTGTTTTTGATTCTGGCATAGAAACTATCTTATTGTGGATAACATAGCATCTCCTCCTTGAATTGCATTTCCTTAGTGATTAGCAATATATTTTAATTTTATTTTTTTTTATTTATACATACAAGCTGGGGTACAGGCCAGAGGTGCAGGGCGGCGAGAGGGTTCACCAGAGACAGAGCGGGTAGCAGAACAGGCAGATCAGAAATACACTGCTGGGCCTCCCTGGTGGCACAGCGGTTAAGCACTGCGCTGTGGAGCTGTCGGCAGCGGCGACGCAAGTTCGATGCCCGGCCGGGGAGAATCCCACATGGTGCGGCAGACCTCTCCTGCCTTGCCCGCTGCTCCCCTCAGTAGTGTATTTCTGATCTGCCTGTTCTGCTACCCGCTCTGTCTCTGGTGAACCCTCTCGCCACCCCACGCCTCTGGCCTGTACCCCAGCTTGTATGTATAAATAAAAAA
>PVIJ01017018.1:0-30852 GCA_004024925.1 Scalopus aquaticus | reverse complement strand
AAAAAGATCATTTTGGTTTTCTTTTTTTTTTTAAGATTTATTTATTTATACATACAGCTGGGGTACAGGCCAGAGGTGTGGAGTGGTGAGAGGATTCACCAGAGACAGAGTGGGGAGCAGAACAGGCAGATCAGAAATACACTGCTGAGGGGAGCAGCGGGTGAGGCAGGAGAGGTCTGCCACACCATGTGGGATTCTCCCAGGCTGGGCATCGAACTCTCATTGCTGCTGCCGACAGCTCCACAGTGCAGCGCTTAACCGCTGTGCCACCAGGGAGGCCCCCATTTTGGTTTTCTTAATGCCAGAATATTCACGTTTTGATATTTGGGTGACATAAGGGGTTCTTTTATCACTGGTGTCCAATATCTACACTATCTTCAATTATTTTCTTCATGGATTTTATATTGTGTCATATATTTTAAGCGCCATCATAAGCTATGATAGGTTATTTCAAGGGCTACCTAACGTGATTTTTTTTCTTCACTTCTCCTTCATTTTACAGATTCATATATTAATTCAACTGAAATTTTCTAGTTAACATGGTGAGAAGTTCAAATTCATCAATGAAGTGGTATGCTGAGATGCAGAACATTATCTGTTGTAAAATTATGGTTTTTAGATAAGAACTGAATAGTCACTGACCATAAGTAGAGAGATGATTTTCATCTCAATTTTGTCATCCACATCTGTTCATATGAGTCATTAAAACAATTTAAGTCAGTGTATACTGAGAGTCTCCTAAATTCAATACATTATTATACGAGGCAATAAGAGGAAAACAAAGAATCACAAGTCCATGTATCCGATAAACATTTATTTAGTCCCTATTGTTTCCCAACTACAAGCATTACCTATTGCATTATGTACAAAGATTTCAGAAGTGAACAAATCTGATAAAAATTATATTAATTATTAGTCACAAACTTCCCTTAAGGTGATAAAAGAAGAAAAATGTGCATATATTAAACAGTGCAGTCTGAGAAATTTATAACAACAATGACAGCAACTTGTTAAGTGACAACTCTCTTTGAAAGCTAAAAGTAAAAATGGAACCAATCTTTTAAGACATGTCTTCAGTGTTTAAAATGCTGAAAACATTTTTAATCAAATAATGGTCAAACATACTCTGCATAAAAAAAAAGAAAATAGCATCAAGCCTAGTCTGGTTATTTTCATTCCTGATTACATGACTGACAGTACTTAGTGTTTGTAAATACTGAAACAGAGCCTTCAAAGGATGCATTTGGACAGGAAAAATCTACCAATGCCTATTTTAACTGCTGCCATCTTTTAGACTCTACTCTCACAATGAATGCTAACTTAAATAGAAACTGTTAAGGTAAAAGACAATTTCCTTCCCTTAAAAAAGTGCTTCTAAAAATGTCCCAACCCCTTAAAAGTAAATGTTGACTTTTTATTGTTTATTTCCAGTACACAAAAACACTAATCCGAAAGGATACATGCACTGGTATGTTCATTGCGGCACTGTTCACAATAGCAAAGGTATGGAAGCAACCCAGATGTCCAAAAATAGATGACTGGATCCAGAAGATGTGGTACATATACACAATGGAATACTATTCAGCATTCAAAGAAGATAAACACATGCAATTTGCAGCGACATGGATGGAATTAGAAGGGATCATACTCAGCGAAACAAGCCAGAAAGAAAAAGAAAAATATCAAATGGTTTCACTTATAACAGGACTATAGGGAAACCAAATAGGAGAGACGCTTGGGGGGGTGGGGGAGGGGGAGGATAAGGGCACAAAATGGAGTAGAGAAGAACACAAGGGACCACGGAGATGGATCACGGGTGAATTGGTGGCAGGTTACCCAGGGGGAATACAAAATGTAAAAGATATAAATAACAATAAAAATATAAATTAGAAAAAAAAAGTAAATGTTGACTTCCTATTGATGTTTCTGTAACAATAGAGGAGCATGGAGCCCATCCTTGCCTTTCTGCACATCAGGACAGTACATGTGCTGTCTGTTTCTACCACCAGAGGGCACTGCTGGAGGAAATGGGTAGAATGATATTCACCCTTTGTCTCTCATCCACTTGACCTCATGTTTCCACAATGTCCAAGTGTGCATCAAACAAATACTAAAACAATTAAAATTTAATACTAATAATACAGCATTCTTGAAACCAGCAGAGTGCCACTTCTAAAAGAAACAAAAAGATAATTCCAAGAACATTCATTAATGAATGGGTCTTTCCAGAAATTTCTCTTGAGAAGAGGTTGTCAGGGACTTACAGTTCTACATATTCATTTCTCTATTGAAATTCCCCTCATAAATGCAGCTGCATATTCTATCTTTTTTTTTCTTTCTTCTTTTATTCCACTTTGCAAATTCCCAAAAGAATCCACACTGTTCAAGCTGATGCTGTTTTTTTACCCTTTCCCCTTCATCGATTTTTCTTCCTCGATTTCATTGTCTGCAATATTGTAGTCCCTCTTGGTTTCCTGGTGATCTTCTTACCTTTTCTACTCCTACAGGCAAAACAGGACTATTAATGCTGACCCAACAACATAAAAGATCCTCTTTAGGAAACTAGAAAAAGCAGATGAGTGCAAAAGCTCAGTCTTTGTTAATTTGTTAATTTATCCATTTCTTTTACAAACAAAAGACATACAAATTGAAATTATGTGCCTGCTAAAATATCTGAGAAAAATATAAGCAAATACATCTAAAAATAACATGGTATTGGGCCTCCCTGGTGGCGCAGCGGTTGAGCGCTGCGCTGTGGACCTGTTGGCAGTGCGCAATGAGGGTTCGACGCCCAGCCAGAGAGAGTCCCACATGGTGCAGCAGACCTCTCCTGCCTCGCCCTCTGCTCCCCTCAGCAGTGTATTTCTGATCTGCCTGTTCTGCTTCCCGCTCTGTCTCTGGTGAACCCTCTAGCCGCCCCCCGCCTCTGGCCTGTACCCCAGCTTGAACAAAAAAAAAAAAAAAAATCTTGCTAAAAAGAAAAAAAAAAAAACATGGTATTCAGAAATTTCAGAGTCCCTTTTTTATAGGAAAAGTCTGGATGAGCCAGGGCTCCATCCATTGTACTGCCACAATGAACAGAGGATCTAAGAATTCTTGGATTACTGCCCATGCCGTCCCTGCTGTCCCCACCCAAAAAGAAACAAACACAAACACACATTAGTCGATATTTAAGTGGGCTCTGATACTACGGTCAGTATTTATGAAAGAGTAAATTCAAAATAGAACTAGGATGATGATACAAGTTTAAGGATTAAATAAGAATGTCACTCAAGGACTGAATATACCCACTCCCATATTCATCAACCCATATTCACAGACTCTCATCTTTTTTTTTTTTCACTTCTTTTTTTTTACAGGTAAGAAATCCTATATGGTCAAAACATTCACCAGGATATAAAACAGTGGTACTTCAATAGCAAATACAAAATAAATAATAATAGTCTCTTTCTCTTTCTTTCTTTCTTTTTTTTTTTTTGAATTATGCTCTGTTTGTGTGTGTGTGTGTTTATTGACAGTATAGGATTTTCCCTCTCAGGTGTATTCACCTTATTACTCCCACTACCAAAGCACCCATAGTCCTCCTCTCTAGTCCATTTGCCCTCCATCCCCATTCTCACAGTTCTCCTCCTCTCCCCCTCCTCCTCTGTGCTTCAGATTATGATCAGCTTTCAAGGGTTGGTTTTAAAATTTGTCTGTCTAACCCGTTCTTTGACTTCTTTATATACCACACATAAGTGTCACCATCCAGTATTATACTAAGCTGGAAAGAGCCTCTCTTCTTTAGCCAAGCAGGAGATGTTCTGTGTCCCTCATTACCAACACCTCTGCTGGAAGTGTGGATTTTATTTTGTTATCTTTTCAGTTTTTGATTTAACATTTTTCTTCTTCCTCATACCTATATTCCCTTTGCAAAAGACTATTTCCCCATCAATATACACATTTTTAATAACTCTTAACTAATATTTCCTCCAAACTTTTGCCCTACTTCTTTTTTCTCCATCTAGCAAAATGAGAAATTTTATAACACCAATCACCCTTCTTGAGCTTACACATTACTTGGCTTCCATAACAACACAAGTTGGGTGATCTCCCTCATACCTCACTAGAGTTTTCTTCTAATTCTCTTTGACTGGCAACTGTTTTTTAACTCTAAGGTTAGAATAAATCAGAGCTTTATCCTGTGCCCACGTCTCTATTCCATCTACCTATACGTGCATCGAGTTTATGTCATCTATCTGGCCTCTTGTCTCTTAAATGCTATCATTGCATAAAGTGTTCTGTGAACTCCCAGTCATAGAATAAATGGTCTTTTTGTCATCTTCACATATTTCCTAATGGAATCTAAATGTGTACTGGACACAATGGAAATCTGGATTTTCCCATAAATTTATTCCATACTATTCTATCATTTTCTAACAATGAGCACAATCATTTTCCCATAAATATCCCCTAACTCTGTCCCAGCTTCAAGCTTTAATCTTTCGGACATAACATTTCCATAAATCAACCAGGTCATATTTCAAAATATAAGTCAATTCATATTATCCTATTCTAAAAGCTCCAGTGTTTTCTTTCAAAGTTAGGAAAAAAAATATGAACTCATTATGCGGGTTAAAAAAGCAGCACATGATCTGTATTCAAACAATCTTTTGCTTCTAAAACTCAAGCCTCTACCCCCTCATGCAGCAGATCCCCAGTGGGGCTTTCTTTAGAGCTTCTATATTTTTAAAAAATTTTGCTTAACTAATGTCTGCTCAGGGAATTTACACTTGCTCTTCCTTTCAGATTTGGTCATGCCTGCATTTTCTCAAATAAAAATGCCAGCAGTAATGTTTAAATGATTAACATCACTAGAAGTTCTCATGTATTTCAAATTCGGAATATACTCACATACTAAGTAAGGTGACTCATATATACACTGGTCCACTGCTGAATCCTTATCATGCATATCTTCACTTAATTGTCACCTCTTAAGGTGAAAAGAAGCCACTATTAGCAGTCACTCTCTATTAAATAACCCTTTTAATATTCTCTATATCCCTCAGTTCTGGTCTGGGATCGTATATTTATTCTCTATGTAACCTACGGGTAATACACAATAATGTACAATATATAAATACTTTGGAGATGCACATTTTAATAAAGCCAAAGGGACAGTGATTATCATAAATTGTGTTTTGGATGAAAAGATCAATGTCTCATTGCCAGTGTTCATCACACAAAACACACAATGGGATATTTTATAGATGTATGACCCTCATCACTGTGTGATCTTTTGGCTACTGACATCACAACATGCTGCATATGTGTTCAGGAACTTCCTTGCTCATACTTAGACCTATGTCAGGTCCATCTATCCAAGGCACTGCTTTGCCCACAGTTCAGGAGTAGGTCTCATGCTTTATACTTAAAGGGGTTTTTCATTACTTACGATTGCCATCATCTTTTGGGGGTTCCTTATTTACCCCAGTCTTGGGTATTCTAAAACCAAATATTCCAACATGTGTAGTCCAGAGTCACAGTGTTTCTCTAAGATTCACCACAGTTCTGAAACATTTGCTAAGCACCAGTATAATTATTTCAAAATAAGATAGTCCTGAGCACGTCACTATAGTTTGCCACCTCTGACACTGTGTTAATGAACATCCTTCACACCAAATATGATAATTTAATTGTACACTAGTGCATTAGATGGCAACAATTGACTGCAAAGCTCCATTTATGGAATTGAATTGGAAATTTCATTCTATTTTTGGTTACCTTTGCTATTTAAAATGTGTTAATGAACATGTTTTAAAAAACATATTATTCTCCCATCTTTCTTGATTATTTTAAAACCATAAATATGTTGACAATGTTCTTTTTCAGATTTGTCAAATGTTGAGAAACCTATGCCATCTAAATGTGATTGAAATTTAATTGATTAATTTCTGGCTGGTTTTTTCATTTCTTTGATCAGGAATCTTTCATATGTCCTCCTCACCACTTTTAAGTCCTCAGTTCATGTAAATGAAAGAGAATCTGCTTTGTAAAACCTTACTCTATTGTTATGGTTATGGAAAAAAAATTAACTAAATTTCTGAGTAGCAGGTGGAATTGTGTTTCATTCTAAGTTTTTTAATGGAATTCTATAAACTTAACTTTCAGATACTTTAAACATTTTCAGTTAAGCAATAAAAATATTTGCATCGGGAACTCCCTGGTGGTGCAGCGGTTGAGCGCTGCGCTGTGGAGCTGTCAGCAGCGGTGACGGAGTTCAAGGCCAGGCCGGGGAGAATCCCACATGGTGCGGCAGACCTCTCCTGCCTCACCTGCTGCTCCCCTCAGCAGTGTATTTCTGATCTGCCTATTCTGCTCCCAACTCTGTCTCTGGTGAAGCCTCTCGCCACTCCACACCTCTGGCCTGTACCCCAGCTGTTAAAAAAAAAAATATATTTGCATAAAATTGACTGTTTTGCAGGTATTCTTTTGCACATGCAAAAATACAAGTCAGAATTTCAAAGAACTCAAAATAGATTTTAATTTTATTTCTTGTGAAAATTAGAAACACAGAGAAACTATATTGTATTTTTCTGTTTTCCACATTCAATTATACCTTGGACTTATGGGAATATAGGAACATTTCTAAAGCAAGTTTAGAAAAGAATTAAAATACAGCAGTTATATTAAGTAATGCTCACAAATCTGCAAAAAGAGATGACAGAAATCTATAATCAATAATTGTTTATTGAACTTAATGATCATTGACTCTTTTTTTAAGTATTATATATTTGAATTAAAATTGAATACAAATTAAAGGAAAATACTGTCGGGAGCGCGCCAGGGCCGCACCACCCAGCCGCGGAAATCCCCACCCGGCAGCTGCTGAGGGCATGGACACCTCGTGCCTCAGCTTGTGCAGCAGGGTGTACACGTGGACAGCGCACGGATTGGGCGCTGGGGCTGTCATTTACCGCCATTGGCCAGCAGGGATTGACCTTTGTACGGATTGGTTGTTTGTGCTTCTCCTTTTGCTGATTGGCTCGCTAAATGTATAAATGTAGAGGGATCCCGGAGGGCGGGAATAAGAAGAGAAGAAGAATAGAAGAATAAAGACTGCAGGTTTGCTGAAAGATTGCTGCCCCGTGTCGTCGTTGCTGGTCAAGCGCGCGACAAAATACAATAAATATGATTTGGTTAAGAGTGAAAACTAAGTCTGACTATATGGACTACATAAGTTTCATATGTTTTAACAATAACACTAATAACCATATACAAATAAATATTCCATATAATATTTGAGTTCTTTCTTTTAGTTACTTACCTAAGTAAGAATGACTTGTTCTACTGTGAAAATTATTCTTCTTTACTTCTATGCCTTTAAAAAGCAGTCAAATATATAGAAGAAAATTCAGAAGGCAAGACAAAGTGATACGAGAACTCAGAGAAGCAAGTCAACAAAATAAGAGAAAACAGGACAGGTAATAAAAGAAAATAAAACAATGACAAACAGGACAACAAATTAATTAGTTCAGAAATAAAATCAATGAATAGAAGATGATATGGAAGTTTTAAATAAAAAAGTAACAGACATTCAAAGGAAAAGTGCTCAGTAAAGATCAAAACGCTGCAGAAAGCAATGGAAGTAAAAAAGATCAAATCAGTGACTTCAAAGATAGAAATGCATTAAGGAACCAGGTGAAAATAGAGAGCTAAATGAAATGTAAAACAATTTAAGAGGCAATTCAAGAACTATCTAACACCATTAAGAAAGGCACCATAAGAATAATGGGCATCCTAGATCAAGAAGAGAGAGAAAGAGGTAAATAGAGAACCTATTCAAGGAATTAATAGGAAAATTTCCCAAACCTGGGAAATGAATTAAATATATACAAGTCCATGAAGATAAAAGAATACTTGTTTACCCAAATGCAAGAGACCAACACACTGTTATAAAACTAGCATAAAGATAAATGCATACTATTGAAAGCAGCAAGGGAAAATGCAGATAATGTGTAAAGATATCCCCTCCATTTTACATCAGACTTCTCAGAAGTAACTCCATAACAAGGAAATAATGGATTGATGTTCTCAAAATACTCATGTTAAAAACTGCCAAACAAGAATACTATACTCTACTTAAGATATGAAGGAGACTCTACTTCAGATATGAAGTAGAAATGAAGGATTTTCCAGACAAGCAAAAACTGAAGGAGTTTACAAATACTAAACCTCCCCTTCAATAAAAGTTGAAAGGAGCATTACTATATAAATCAATGTGAAGAAAACACACAAAACAAATGAATAAGGACATAGAAGTGACAAAATTAAAGACAATTATGGCAGTAATAAATCCCCACATATGACTCTAAAAATAAATGCACTGAATTTACCAATCTAAAGCTACAGAGTGGAGGTTGGATCAAAACTCAAATTTCTATTGTCTTCAGAAGCCCATTTAAACTCCAAATATAAACACAGGCTCAAACTAAATTTTTTAAAAATAATCATATGATTAAATGGGACCCAAAAGGGGGCAGAGGCACCCTTAATTGTATCAGATAAAATAAACATACAGTTTAAAAAAATAATAACAGGTGGAGATGCTCATGATAGAATGATTAAGGTATCAATACATCAAAGACTGAATACTCATAGATATAGAAGCACCAAATAAAGGAGCATGAATAGCTGTATCTATATCATCTACATCTATATGTATATCTATATCTTTCTATCTCTCTCTATATATATATGACAACAATTGAAAAATCTAAAAACAGATATTGGATGCAACACTATAGTAGTAGGAAACACAAATACACCCACTTACATTGATAAACAGATCAAACAGCAATTATAACAACAAAGAATAATAGCCTTAAATGAAGACCAGAAGCCCGTACTAGTGTCTAACAGAGTACTACCATCCCTGGGCATGGGGGGAATGTGTACACATTTTTCTAAAGTGCACATGAAACATTCACAAGGAGAGGCCACACATTGGGTGACGAATCAAATGTTAATAAATTAATCAATATTGAAGTCATATCAAGTAATTTCTTTGTTCACAATGATACAAATTAGATCAACCACCAAAAGAAAGCCAGAAAAAACATCTAATAGGTGGAGAGTGAACAATAAATCAATGAATTATGCGGTTGCAGAGGAAATCAAAGAAGACATTAAAGAATACTCAGAGACAAATGGAAATGAAGACATAATCTGTCAGAACATGTGAGATGCAGCAAAAAAATGCAAAGGGAAATGTAATAATGCATGCCTACCTCAAGAAATAAGAACCCAAATAAAGTTAAATCTTAAGGAACTAGAAAAAGAACAAACGAAACCAATCAAAGGACAAGGAGAAGGAAAGTAATAATAAAAAAAATGGAGCAGAAATAAATGAAATAGAAGTAATAAAGATAGTTGAAAGCATAAATAAAAACCAAAACTTGTCACTGGGAAAAAACAGACAAACCTCTAGCTAGAATCACTAAGAAATATAGTAAAGAACTAATAGAATCAGAAATGAAAAATAACAATAGACAATTCAGAAATACAGAGGCTCTGAAGAGAGTAGTATAAACTTTATGCCTCCAAGTTAGAAAATGTTGATGAAACCGGTAAATCTTAGAGCTTACCTGGATCCTCACCTCTCACATACTCTGAAAGAAAATCACTTAATCAACAATTTAGAGACAACTCTCAAATAGAATTCAGTACAATTAGTATATTTTCAAAGATAGATTTTCATTTCTAATATTACTGTGTTTTGATTGGTGAGTTCAATTCTTTTACATTTATGGTGATCATTGATATATGAGTCTGCTGCTAGAAATGTTCTTTAGTTATCTGGTTCTGTCTATTTAGTTGTTCAGTTGTTTTTTTTTTATTTTTTGTGGATGTGCTTTTTTGTGGATTTACTTTCACCATTTCTGCTAGGGGAAGGCTCTTGTTTATAAACTTCTTCAGCTTTTTTTTTTTTTTCCCGAGAAATCTTTTTTATATCCCTAGTCCTGCAGGATCGATTTTGGAGGACAGTTATTACCTTTAAATATTTTAAATATGTCATTCCATTGTATATCTTTGTTTGTAGGATTTCCTCAAAAGATTTTTATTCAAGTAGGTTAACTGCTTTTCCCCCTATCCTAGTTCAATTGTCTTTGGTTGGCAAACATTCTTGGAATTTTCATGATTCTATGTTCTGACGCAATGCCATCTCATCTATGCAATGCCATAGATCACATTATGTTTATATAGCCAGCTGTTCTTTTTAGCTTCATGTTCTTATGTATTTATTTTTTTCACAAAGTTTTGGAGGGTTCCTTCTGTTATTTATTTGAATAAGTTCTCTGTACTTTCTCTCACTATCTCTCTTCCCCTTCTGGAATATTCATTAACCTTATGTTGCCTTTCTTAATGGAGTGGAATAATTATTGAATTGTTTCTTACTATTTTTCTCTTTGTATTTCCCTCTCTCTCCCTCTCTTCCTATCTTGATCCTTTGTTTATCTCAGAGGTCATCAATTCTATTTTCTATTTGGTCATTCTGGTTACATCTCTCTAGCAAATATTATCTCCTTTATTTATCTTTTTACATTCTGCATCTCTAATTTTATTCTTTGAAGTTTCAATATTTACTTTCTATCCATTAATTTTATTTCTCAGGTTAATCATTTGTTTTATGAGTTTACTTCCAGTTACTTGAATTTCTTTATCACTGCAAATATGAACATTATATCTGATATGAACACGAAATCTTCCATGTATTTTTGGTTGGATTGTGCAGATTTATTCTCTAAAATGATGTCAAATTCCCTTGAGGTCTCGAGGTACAATGTATTTATTTCTGTTTTGTTGTCCATTTTGTCACTGCAGATGTCCCTATTATATATATATTTTTAAAGATTTATTTATTTATGCATACTAGCTGGGGTGCAGGCCAGAAGCGTGGGGCAGTGAGAGGGTTCACCAGAGACAGAGCGGGAAGCAGCACAGACAGATCCATGGAAATACACTGCTGAGGGGAGCAGAGGGCAAGGTAGGAGAGGTCTGCTGCGCCATGTAGAAATGTCCCAGGCCAGTCATCAAAGTTGTGTCGCAGCTGCTGACAGCTCCACAGTGCAGCACTTAACCGCTGTGCCACCAGGGAGGCCCCATGCCCCTATATTTTTGAGTATCTGCAATAGTAATATAGAGATTTATATTACTTCTAATTTTCCAGCAACTTGCCCTGTTAATTAAAACACACACACACACACACACACACACACACACACACACACCTTTTATCTGCTTTACATGAATTTATAAGTTTGTCCTTTCTAGGATTGCATACCTAAGACTTGATCTTGTAGATCCTGAAACGGGGGCCCTTGGAGGAGATTAGTCATTTGTGAGTGGTGTGACTGATGTGTCTGTGTCACTGCCAAAATCCCTCCTTTCTGTGATGCCACACCCAGGTCATTGGATAGATACCTAGGAGTGGAATTGCTGGGTCATATGATAGAGACATTTTTCCTCTTTAGAGAATCTTCACACTTCTTTCCATAGGAGCTGGACCAGTGTATAATCAATGTTTTGTTGTAATATGGGCTGTAGGGTAAGTGAAAAGAGATGTTCAGGCTTTTTCACCCTGCCATTAGAGGTAATGATGGGCACCTGAAGAAGGGCATTGTATGGCATAGCGTGGTGTAGCATGCATGCACAGGGCATGAGGAAGAAGATTGCGGCAGCAGTGGAGAGATCACGTGGCAGAAGCAGCAGCAGCGAGACCCCAAGACGCCACCAGAGAGCCCCAGAAGGTGAAAATTTGTTGGGAGCTAGGAGGCCTGCCAGCCTCCTAGCCGCCCCCCCGGCCCTGCTTGCCTGCCTTGTACCTGGTTGCCTCATGGCAGAAAGATGTAATAAAACCCTGCTAAAGTCACCAAGGTCTCCAGGACTTGTTCTTGCCCATCTGTATAAATCATGGGAACTTGCATTGGTGCCAGGCTGGCACAATAGACTGGCACAACATGGGCCATTCTCACGGATGTGAGGCAGTATCTCATTGTGGTTTTGGCATGCTTTATTACCTAAGGATAAGTAATGATGAACTAATACGATAATATTAGTTCACAATATTAGTTCATAATAATAATAAGTAATGATGAACTAATATGCCTAGTGGCCATCTACATGTCTTCTTAGACAAAGTGTCTGTTTAACTCTTCTGCTTATTTTTTTTTTTTTATACATACAAGCTGGGGTACAGGCCAGAGGCGTGGGGCGGTGAGAGGGTTCACCAGAGACGGAGCGGGTAGCAGAACAGGCAGATACACTGAAATACACTGCTGAGGGGAGCAGCGGGCAAGGCAGGAGAGGTCTGCCGCACCATGTGGGATTCTCCCCGGCCGGTCGTCGAACTCACGTCGCCGCTGCCGACAGCTCCACAGCGCAGCGCTTAACCGCTGCGCCACCGGGGAGGCCCCACTCTTCTGCTTATTTTTTGACAACCTAATACTCCAGAAGAGATGAGTGGATTAAGAAAATATGGCATATATATGTGTATATATATATATATATATGCACCATATATACATATATATATGATGGAATACTGCTCAACAATCAAAAAGTATGAACTCATGTCTTTTGAAGAAAAAATGGTTGGGATTAGAAGGTATGTTTCTAAGTTAATTGAGTCAGAAGGAGAAAGATAAATGATAATGCTTTCACTTTTATGTGGAAAACAGGAAAAACAAATGAAAGATCAGACAAAGGCAAACTTTGAGTCCAACCCTTGAAAGCACATCATAGCTCTGAGACATTCAAGAAGGAAAAGCAGAGGGGAGGGAGAGGGGAGTAAACAAAGGGGGAGGAGAGTACAGTGAACTACGATGGATTTATATGTGCTTAGGTAGTGGGAAAATATGGTGACCACGTATTTAAAAAAATAAACAAGGATGTGAAATAAAAAATAACCAAATAAAATTGTCAAAATCTTCTCCAGGAAAAAAAAGAAAATTTCTATAAAATTTGATTTAAGGTTACTATAACTAAAACTGGTATTAAGAATCAAATGAAGATTTTCTAAGACACACAGAAAATTGTCCTCTTCCAATTTTCCTAAAATAAATGGTTTTATGAAGTAGAATATGGACTCTATCTACCTTCTCTTGGCTTTTAAAATTAAACATTTAGAAGTGCACATATTGAGATTTGAAAAGATACTAATTGTATATTGAATTCCATTTGAGAGTTGTCTCTAAATTGTTGATTAAGTGATTTTCTTTCGCAGTATGTGAAAGGTGAGGTGGCTAACGCTTGGATCTTTATGTGCATCATGCTGTTTCAGTGATGCCTTAAAAACATTGCAGAATAATGACTCAAGTTAAGATTATTTTTCCTTAAGTTCTTTATTATAAAACACATATTTCTCCACACAAATTATTATGGATATTATCACATATATCAATTCCAAGGAATAGCTATTTGACTCTAAATTGTCAGGATATATATGGAATTTACTGAAAATATTTTACAAAGCAAAAACAGGTTTTATAAGGAATTTTATTTATAAATATTTATTTTTTTCAAGCAAAACTAATAAACCAGGTAAATTCACATTCTTCCTTTCAGAAAAAGAATATAAAAAATAAAATTTTCTATGGAATTTTAATGAGAATGTGGGAGAGACAGAAAGATAGTAAATGAACAGAGATGACCTTTGATTATGCCGTTTTCTTATAATTAACTTGCATTCATATACAGTGTAACAAGTAACATAACAATACATTGCCTTTGATGACTAGAGAGATAAGAAAATGAGAGTCACAAGGGAAAACATATAAAGATATACAGATGTGTCTTTATATAAAACTATTTTTAAATATTTCCTGAATTTTGATGTATTGCTTAACTTGAATTTCTGTGTGTTGTTTATTTATTTTTTTTAAAGATTTATTTTTTATTTATACATACAAGCTGGGGTGTGGGCCAGAGGCGTGTGGCTGCGAGAGGGCTCACCAGAGACAGAGCGGGTAGCAGAACAGGCAGATCAGAAATACACTGCTGAGGGGAGCAGCGGACGAGGCAGGAGAGGTCTGCCGCGCCATGTGGGATTCTCCCTGGCCAGGCGTCGAACTCACGTTGCTGCTGCCGACAGCTCCACAGCTCCACAGCGCAGCTCCACAGCGCAGCGCTTAACCGCTGCACCACCGGGGAAGCCCCTGTGTGTTGTTTATTTTTTTTAATGTTATATATATCCAACACCTACTCTAAAAGACTTTCCTTATTAACAATACAAAGATCAAGCAAAACCAATATAAATCTGCATTATTTCTGCTATACTCTATTAGCTTCTTGGTCATACAATTCTGTAATAAGTCATGCTATTTTATGCACAGAATTACAGCATCAGGTTTGAGATTTAGAATGTGAACTGTTAACAGCTTAAAGGGACAGAACTAATAAAAATATCTCATCTAATTCCTATTAAGTAATGATAAGCAGTCATTTAAATATGAGATAATTAAAAATATTTGTGTTAAGTTTAATTGTTTTTGTTCTTCAGTATTTTAAGGACCACCTTATAATCTTGAACTACCATCAAGGACACAAAATCCCTTTAGTTGCATATTGCTAAATTTTTCTATCCATGTAAATTTTTAAAAACTTGGTATAACTTATTAACACAGATATGGGCCACTATTATGGCATTTCACTTTTAAGAAACTCACTAGAAATTAAAAAATAATTCTCTACTTCACGTTAATATGAACTCTTATAAGTCATGCATCCTCACTGATTTCTATGGATGTTTTATGCTAATATATCATTTCTGAAAGGTGTCTCTTTAATGATGTATTAACATAATATATCATTATACTGAGGCAAATAAAAAGATGGATTGCCTAAAATATGGTGTTCTCCTTGGAACAAAATATTTTTGGAGCAAATTAATTTTAATTATAGAAGAATGGGAGTCTACTTCTGAGCAAAGAATAGCACTTTTTCCTGGTCAAGATCTGCATCTCTTCAACTAAATTTAAAGACACTATTAAATTTGTCTATTTTATTTTGAAGTAAATAAATAAATAAATGTACAGCTCATTTTTACTCATATTTAAAATATAACTTTTGATGATTTTTCAGTTATAATTCCTACATGGTGTTTCCTTAACTAAAGCATTTTTAAAGACCTGTACCATTAACAGGGATATTGTAATTGTTACCTTTAAGTGTTCTTCTTCATGTATGATAAATAATAAAAAAAATTATGTTATGTGAAAGACACTCACCTACACAAGAATGTCCTATGTATTTATTGACTATCATTATTCAACATTATTCAGTTTGGGAGACTGTAATTATTTTCATTTATGTGAACTCAACTCATTCTGAACCTCAATTTCTTTATCTATAATATTAAGTCTTAATACTACATAACTTTTAAGTGAATTTCCAGTTTAAAACATCTATGTATCTTATCTATCTATACAATATGTTTGATTGCATATCTGATAAACTGTTTTTTAATTTTATTTTTTTATTATTTGTATATTCTACATTATTGTGTATTACCTGTAGGTTACCCACCACTGATTCACCTGTGAACCATCACCATAATTCCTGTGCTCTTTTCTCCCCCTTTTTGAACGCTTACCTTCCCCCCCACATCACTCAATGTCTCTCTCTTATTTGGTTCCCTTCTTTCCCCACTCTAAGTGGAACCATTCGATGTTTTTCTCTTTCTTTCTGGCTTATTTCACTGAGCGTGATCCCTTCTAACTCCTTCCATATTGCTGTGAATTGTATGTGTTTATCTTTTTTGATTGCTGAATAGTATTTCATTGTGTATATGTACTACATCTTCTTGATACAGTCATCTATTTTTGGGCATCTGGGTTGTTTACATATCTTAGTTATTGTAAACAGTGCTGCAATAATCATAAGGGTGCAGTTATCGTTTTGGATTAATATTTTTGTGTCCTTTGGGTAGATTTCCAGAAGTGGTATTACTGGGTCGTGTGGGAGTTCCATTTTTACCATTTTTAGCAGTTTGAGGAACTACCATACAGCTTTCCTTAGTGGTTGGACCAGTCTGCCTTCCCACCAGCAGCGTAGGAGCATTCTTTTTTCTCCACATCCTCGCCAACATTTGTTGTTGCTTTTTTTTTTTTTTTTTAATGTGTGCAGTTCTCACTGGTGTGAGGTGATACCAGTTTGTTCATAAATGGCACTGGGAAAACTGGACTGCTGCTTGCAAAAAATTGAAGCTAGAGTACTACCTCACACCATGCACCAAAACTAACTCAAAGTGGATAAAGAACCTGAATGTAAGACCTGAAACCATAAAACATATAGGCATAACCATAAAACATAGGCAAAACACTACACAACATACATCTCAGTAAAATCTCTAAAGACACATACCCCAAAGTGAAGACAGTGAAGGAAAATACAAACAGCTGAGATTACATCAAACTAAAAACCTTCTGTACTGTAAAGAGACTTTAAACAAAACAAATAGACACCTGACTGATTTTGAGAAAATTTTTGCATACAATACAATCGATAAGAGACTGATTACAAAAATCTACAAAGAGTTCACAGGATTCAACAAAAACAAAGTTAACAATTCAGTCAAAAAATGGGCAGAAGAGCTAAAAAGACACTTCTCTAAAGAGGAAATGCAAATGGCTAACATGTATATGAAAAAAATGTTTAACATCACTTATAACCAGGGAAATATAAATCAAAACCACAATGATAAACCACTGTTAAAGCGTGAATGCTTATGTCTCTCCAAAATTTATATTTTGAAACCTAAGCTTCATTGTGATGATTTTAGGTGATGACACAGGCCCCTATACAAGAGATACCACAGAACTCTCAGCCTTTCTACCATGTAAACATAGAGAAACCATAACCATCTATGAATTAAATGAAATCTTACCAGATACTGAATCAAAGGACATCTTGTTTATTGACTTTCTAACCTCTACAACTGTGAGAAAATAAGTCTGTTGCTTTTAAATTACCTAGTCTATTGTTTTCTGGTATAACAACCTAAATGAAAAGATAGCAACTATGACAATATTCCAGTCAAAACATTTTAACTTTTTAATTAATACGAAGTTCATGCAACCATGCTTTACTAAGCTCCAACTGGATTCTTAGCTTCCTACATAATTGTCTTTTCTTTTTCTTCCTTTGGACTCTTTATTTATCTTCTATATCTGTTTTTATACTCTATTATCTGATAGGATTCTATTAATTTTTTATCACCCTTTCAAGTTGCTAAAACAAATTCTAATCTGGACATATTCTAACCAGATATGAAATTGTGTGACCTAAACGCAGATTCTCATTTTTTCATATAATTTATTTAGTGACTGTGAATGGCACATGTCAATATAAAACTATGTTGGCATAATTTTGAGTCTATTGACTAATTAGAGTAACCACCTACATATCTTTTAGGAAACTAAGTATATTGTATGTAAGTAGAGTGGAAGAGAAATCTTTCTGTTGTTATTTTTAAGATTTATTTTTGTTTACTTATGCACACAAGAACTGGAGTGTAGACTAAAGGTTCAGGGGGTGGGGAGAGGATTCACTAGAGACAAAGTAGGGAACAAAAAAGGTGTATCTACTGAAATACACTGCTGAGAGGTCCTCATCTTTAAAATGACTACTTTGAGCAGATGCATACAACTAAGAAGCTGCCAAAAATCATTATTTTAGATATAATTCACTATTTTTAAAAAAAGATTTATTTATTTATGCATACTATCTGGGGTGCAGGCCAGAGGTGTGGGGTGGTGAGAGGGTTCACCAGAGACAGAGTGGGGAGCAGAACAGGCAGATCAAATAAAGTACACTGCTGAGGGGAGCAGCTGGCGAGGCAGGAGAGGTCTGCTGTGCCATGTGGGAATCTCCCCAGCGGAGCATTGAACTCATGCCACAAATGCCAACAGCTTCACAGCACTTCACTTAACCCATTGAGCCATCAGGGAGGCCGATAATTCACTATTATGAACAAGGTAATTTCTCGGCGGTTTATTCTTTTTTTTTTTTAAGATTTATTTATTTATGCATACAAGCTGGGGTACAGGCCAGAGGCGTGTGGTGGTGAGAAGGTTCACCAGAGACAGAGTGGGGAGCAGAACAGGCAAATCGACGGAAATATATTGCTGAGGGGAGCAGCAGGCGAGGCAGGAGAGGTCTGCCGCACCATGTGGGATTCTCCCTGGCTGGGCATTGAACTCGCATTGCATGCTGCCGACAGCTCCACAGCGCAGCGCTCAATTGAGCGCTACCAGGTAGGCCCTCAGCGGTTTATTTTTATATTTACTCTAACTGAAAATGTTGTTACCAATATTAACTATATAAATATTTATTTTCCTATTTTCTGCAAGCCCATCTTGAATGGCATTTAATTTTGAACAATTTGTATTACATATTCATGAATTTGCACAAGTTACCAAATTGGATGCCCTGCATAATATATAAAGGCAAAATTGTATAACTTAAAAATCAGAATTGAAGTAGTCCATTGTTTATAGTCATAGTATAACAGTTTAGCTAAATTTGGCTGTAAAGTTTTAAAGACAATTTTAGAAGTGAGAAAATTAACCCACTTATACTTTTTATAAAATATTATTTAATAGAAAGGTGAATGGAATTACAGTGATTTAATCTTAACAAAATATCTACTAATCATAACCTGAAATGGTTTAAACATGATATTATACTATATGTAGACGATGATTTGGGTAGCATTTCAAAGGATATGAAAATCAAAATTGTGCCCACATTAAGTGCAAGAGAAAAACAAAAAATGATTGGAAATACTGTTTAGTGATTTAAAGTTGCTGAAAAGTTTTTGAAACTGTTGAAAATACTAAGAATTTGTTGCTTAGGGTGAACTGACTGATACTCTGCTAGATGTAACAATGAAAGAAGATGAATCATGCCTTTCCTTCAAAAACTTTGTGTACTGATTCTAGTAATTTAAATTTCTATACATTAAAATTTTACTATTCATTAAAACTAAACAGTCATAGTGAAAAGAGGTCTGGCATAGGACAAATTTGAAAATTATCACTTATTATCACAAGACAGAAGTTAAACAAACTGAAATCAGTGGATTTCCCTTGCTGCATCTGAGAATTGAAGTAATAGGACAAACCAGCATCTCAAAATCTAGACAGGAAAGTAAATATAGAGAACAATTACAATGGTCAACTTATGTGGCAGGAGATAGTACTAATAGGAGATTTCACTAATTTTGATGATTTACTGGTGGCTCAGAATATGGAAAGGAGTAAAAGCAGAAAAATCCTGGGAGTCCACCTTAAAAAGACACTCAAACTTTCATAGGTTTGCCTCAAATACCTGTCAAATGTTCATACTAAATATTGGCAACTATTCCTATCCACTTTCTGGCCTGGGATACAAAATGTACCCGTTATGAGATATACCCGGAATAATCACCATAACAAAGTTTTTCCTTATGGGAAAGCCATTTTAACAGAACTTAATTTGCCCTCTTTAAGAACAGCTGGCCAACACAAACTCTTTCTAGTCTTCTGTTGCATATAAAGTTAGAAAAAAAAAAAATGACTAAGAATTTATTCTGAAGATTATAGTCCAGAAAGTGAAGCCCAGTCAAAAATCTAAGATTTAATCATAACATTATAGAACAATTTCCTCACCTCTCCCCCAAATCTACTTCCATATTTAACAATACTCCAGTAAAATAATAGTATAATAATAGTATGTTAGAGTAAACTGAGCTGCAATACAATGACTTTATTCAAAAGAGAGGCTTTAGGGAACCCAAAAATAACTAAGGAGAGAAACAAAGGAAACTAGAGGAGACTGAAGTCTTTAGCAACTACAGCATTTTAATAATTAAACATGATCTAATTTAGACAAATTTACATAAATTCTCACAGTGACTAACTAATGGTCTTAGTTCCTATTTCTCAGCACATCATATGCAGATTTTATGAAAAGCAGCTTAGGCTAAAAAACAGAAAAGAGATACTTGAAAGATGAGCCAAACTTCAGGATCACATTCAGATGCTACAAATATTTTAATTATTAGATAAGTGGTCAAAAATAAATATTAATCTGTTGAAAAACGTTAGCAACATGGAAAAACAGAGAAGTGAAAAGATCCCAGTCTTGGGCATATTTCCACAGCATATGAAACCATCAACAGGGAACCACATACCCCACAATATTCACAGCAGCGTTATTTACAATAGCTAAGACATGAAAGCAGCCTAAATCTCCTTCTACAGATGAATGGCTCAAGAAGGTGTGGTATATACACATCAGAAATGATAAAATGCAGCTATTTCAAATAAAATGGAAGGAATTATAGAGAATTGTGTGCAGCATGTAAGTCAGAATCATAAAGCAAATATTGGGCATTCACATAGCAGATAATTCAACAACATAAAACACTTCCAAAAACTAATGGACATCAACAAATATCCTTAGGTTAAGAGGGAGGAGGAGACAAAGGAACAAATTTACACAAGGAAAGGATGTTGGAAAAAATCAATTTAAAATTAATTACTCAAATTTAATTTAAAAACTAATAACAGAGGAAACTCGGGGTGCTGCATGGGAACTTTCTGCAATCTGCTTTTTTGTTGTTGCTGCTGTTTTGTAAATCTAAAATAGTTTTAAAAGTAATTGGAGAGAAATAGCTGGAGCTGGAAAAACTGAATTGAAGTTCTTGTTCTCCTAAGTAAATGATCCTAAAAGGAGGAAAACACAGACTTTTTTTTTTTGAGCCTATTTTTCTTTCCTAAAAGACTCACTATCCTTTTTAACCAAATATTGTTCCTTTCAGATCTCAATTTTTGTGATCCTTTCCAGGAAAGAACTATATGCATATTACGCCTCTGTCTGTACCTACTGTATTTGCACTTCATGAGACTGATGTCAGCATATTGGGCCACATAAATGAGATATTTCCTAAAGGAGTTTATTATCCCAAAATAATCTCCTCACAGCTACTACAATTTTCTCAGTTTTTTTTTTTAAGTCGCACATGCAAATGACTTCAACTAAAGTGCAATTGTCATGCTAAAAGCAAGCCCTGGGGGAGCATTGAATCCAATAAAAGGATTTTATTTGGAGAACCTATTGTTTTCTGGAACAGAGTACTCCATTGACACAAAATAATGAAGTGTGGTGTATAAACAAGTAAAAAAGCTTTTATATTTTATTAAAAGATTATTTCCCTTTCAATTATGAACAATCTTCCCCTTAATTATTAACATAGATTAATTAAAAGTCATATTCATGAAGGAAACTAAAAGAATAAGAAGGAAAAATCTGTTTAATTGTGTCTGAGAAATGAAATAGTCAGATGTCCTGATTAATATGGGAGGAATAAATTATTAAATCTACCTACACTCTTCATTTTTAATCTCTACTGTTCAATTTTGTATTCATACTATCACTGGTAAAACACTAATTAGTATTTAAGAGCATTTTACGCTTGATCTTTAGCTAATTTCAATTTGTGAATTTCATTATTTTGTTATCCATATAACTAGCAAAACTGATTTCCTTTGTTCCTAAAAATTCAATGCTTAATAAAATAGTTTTATGTTTTATTTTCTTGTGCTTAATGAAGCTACACATCATTACAACATAAACTGTCTTCATTAATTATGTGAGTAAAAATAAACATTGCTTTTTAACAATTAAACTTTAATTTAGACAACTTTTGAACAATGCTTGTAGAAGTACATTTTTAATGCAATTGTTAATACTATGTTTCATCATAATTGGAAGGTAGAAATTATGTTGGTTAGAGAAATTAACATCATTAAAATAATTTTTACAGGTAGTTCAATAATGGGAAATGAGGAAAAAGTTAACATATCCTTTATAATGTTTATCTTTATTTAACAAGAGGTTCTACAGGAAACATTTACTTCATTCCTAAGAAAGTCTGGTACAACTCTAAATATCACAAAAATGCAAAGTTCACATCCACCCTTATAGTTCACACACGTCTTAACTTTAATCAAGCAGTGATTTTCTGCACTATATGTGGGGTCAGGTCTTATTTATTCACTTGTTCATTCATTCATTTTCATTTATGCCAAGTTTTGCTTTGAACTTGCTTTGGGCTGATCACACAAGAGAGTGTAGAACAAAATACCTCAATGAGAAAGATATCTGTTTAAAATTTGAAGACTTATTGTGAATAGCTTCTACCTCTGTAGCATTTGTCTAGTGTTTTGCCTGTGTCAGTCGTCAGTTCCCCAGAAGTTTTCCAGACAAAACTATTGATCAAGCCAAGCTATATTTCTTAGGCTTATTTCAGGAAGAAAGAACAAGAATTTAACATAACTTTGGTTATATTTTAGAAAGGGATGTCAGTGGAGAATTTCATCATGTTTCTGAGTTCAAACTTGTTGTTTATTGTTTGTTTTTTAAACTTACCGGGTAAGAAACTATAAGCAGTTAAACCATGTCATTTGCATGTGCCCTGAAAACTAAACTCTGAACCATGAGAATGTCATTTTAGGGAGGATTTTAGTCAAGGTGGTCATCAGGGGAGTTGAAGATTGGCATCTTAAAAAAAGAATGACTCCTCAAGTGGCAGGAGTACTGTGATTATATAAAGGTTGTAAAACCGTTGTCTGAAGCCGAAGACTGTTACAGGTGGTACGCCCTGGAGGGGGCTGCTGATGAGGATAGATAGCCCCAGGGAAAATGCTGAAAAGTATCACATTTGGGGATGGAACAGTAAGAAATATGTGCATAAGCAATAAGAAATATAAGGGACTGCAGAAGCAGCCCCTGGAGTTTGGTGTTCGAGATTCAGCATTTGAGGATTCGGTGTTTGGCATTCAGCATTTGAACTTTCAGCATTTCTGGGGTCAGCAATTTCGAACTCTACTATGCTGATCTTCCAGAAGGTTGTCGTGGTCCTCAGAAAGACTTGGAAAGGCCTCCTGCTACCAACCTCAGAGAGGAAAATTTCAGTCTTTGCAAGTAGCTGAGCAACTGAAACTGTTCCCTGTTTTGCTGCTTTTACAACCTGGCAGAGAAGGTGAAGATCGGGAGAACGTAGCTGGGTGAGCTGTGTGAGTGTGGCCATTTGTTGAGTTGTTCAGCTGCTTCAGCTGTTGTTTTGAGTGTAGCTTGTCTGGTGCTACACTGGGGTACACTGGCAGCTCTGGGAGCATCTCCTGTTTTGTCTTCTGTTGTCTTCGTGAGTTGGAACCTGGCCGATAGTCTGGCTGCCCTGTGCTCCAGGTCCCAAGTAGTGGAACAACACCATCTTGGGCACTTGACCTATTGTTTGGGTGAGGAGCGCCCCGTACTCAATGGTGGGAAGATGCCATCTTAGCTGCTTTTGTTTAGTACTTGAAAAACACTGGACATGGCTTCAGGTGAGGTAAACAGCCATTTTTGGCCTCAGTAACTCTTTGTTTTTCTCTGGTTTGTTAAATAAATCCCATTGTTGTTGTTCATTGTGCCTGAGTAGTCTTGCAATTGTGCGTGTGGGTGAAGAACTCAGACAGTGACCAGTAAACTATTTGGGCAGTGTCCTTGACTGGTTTTACCTACCTTTGCTGCCCTATATCAGTTGTAGTGAAGTATGAGGTTCAGGGTATGAAGGAAGTGGGGGGCTTTGAATTTCCAATTCTGAGGAGGTGTCAAGCTGTCTAGGCGCCTTGAATCCGGGAGCTAGGCTTCCTCAACAGGGAATGTATCTTCCATCTATCACCTGGCAACCATCAGCAGATGATTTATTTTCATGTTTCATATTACTATCAACCTCAAAGGAGCACAAAGCATTTTCATTAGGAATGTAATATAATCAATTTCCCAAGTTCCTAGGAATGCATTTGGAGAGAAACACATTAGTTGCAATGAAAGGTTAATCATATGGAGGGGTTAAGGAAGAGAGTACAAAGATTGGCTAGACTTTAATTTCACTTAGTACTAATTTTTAGTCTAGAAGAGTTCTTGCTACAAAATGGAAGGTATCTGCCTGTAAAACAAGTTTGATTGGAAAGAATTTAAGATATATTGTCTGGAATGGAGAGAATAACAAGAAAGTTTTTTGAAATGATTCTCATGTGTAAGTTTTGATAAGTAAATTTGGTTTGCGTCTATCTTCCAAGAGAAGCTATTTCTTGGAGCATGCCGCCAGGTTATTTTCATTTATTTCCTGTATTGTTAAATAATGAGAGAGATACAAATCTAATTGTATTTCTTATATTGTGGGTAACAGTTTTTTAGCTACAAATCTTGGTATAAGGACATATTTTAAATCAGCTTAAATCTACCTCTGAGCTTTCAAGTTAGTGAGCAAGTCAAACTTTATCGAGAGTTCATCCTTTCCATGAGGTATAGTTGCATAAGGGTCTCTACAACCTATGTTGTGCTTATAAACTGTTGAAGGATCTCTAATTTCTAGTTGTCCATAGACCCTCCTGAAATTTTTATTGTGTGCATTCAAGTAATTCCTTTAAATTCCAGCACTTATTTTTTAACTTTTATGTCTTCATAGTGCATTGGGGTACAGCTCCAGTTTTGTAAGATCAAAAGTGGATTTTTAGAATAATTAACAAAGTGTAATATCAAGGTCCATCATATTCACAGCCTTCTCAGGAATTTTGAGATGAGCTTACAATATGTTAAAATGGTCATAAAGACATTAAAAAGTAAGTACAGGGGCCTCCCTGGAGATCTAGGGGTTAAGTCTCCGAATTATCACCTCTACAGCTTGAGTCTGATTCCTGGCCACACATGATGCAGCAGACCTCTCCTGTCTTGCCTGCTGTTCCCCTCAGCAGTGTATTTCAGTAAATCCACTTGTTCTGCTCCCTACGCTGTTTCTGGTGAATCCTCTCACCCCCTGCACTTCTGTCCTACACCCCGGTTATTCTACACACGCACACAAAAGTAAGTACAGTAAACTAAGATACCTAGCAATCATTGCCTAAACTTGCTTTTATTCCTGTGTAATGTTCCTGCATTAATTCCCCCACCCCCACCCCCTTATCTGGTGTGTCAAAAGGTCGCTAACAAAGTTAAAAGTAAGTTGAGAATACTTTGGTTTGGGTTCAGTAAGATACACTTATGTGGTTTACAATCACTTGCCTGTTAGTTAAATAATTTCAAGTCAAAACACATAGACTTTCACATAACAGGTAGCATGGTTAAAAAAGGGCAAAACCATAATGTGTTCTGTACTGCCTGGCAAACTAATATGTGGGCATTGAATTATTAACAAGGCTTGAGAAGTAAAAACTCATAAATTAGACAGTAATCAAATTATAATCTGAGAAATCACTACTAAATGATGCACACAAGGGAAAACCTCTCCAATCAGAAACATACCTCAAAATGCAATAATGGATAACATTACAATGACTTAACTGCAACAATCGTATTCATTGTGCCAGCTACTATACATATATTTTTTTAAACATTTATTTTTTATTTATACATACAAGTTGGGGTACAGGCCAGAGGTGTGGGGCGGCGAGAGGGTTCACCAGAGACAGACTGGGGAGCAGAACAGGCAGATCAGAAATACACTGCTGAGGGGAGCAGCAGGCAAGGCAGGAGAGGTCTGCCTCGCCATGTGGGATTCTCCCCAGCCGGGCGTCGAACTCGCGTCGCAGCTGCCAACAGCTCCACAGCGCAGCGCTTAACCTCTGTGCCACCGGGAGGCCCTACTATACATATTTTTGCAATTTTTTTGTGATGAAATGTACATGAATAATCTTTGCCATCTCACCATTTTTAAATATGCAGTTTAGTTGTATTAAGTGCATTCATATTGTTGTGCAACCCTTACCACAAGTCATCTCCAAAACTCTTCACCTTACAACACTGAAGCTGGATACTGGTAAAACTGTAACCCCATTTCCATCTCCGCCCCAAATCCTGGAAGTCACCACTCTGCTTTCTTTCTCCATGATTTTGACTGCCCTAAGGACCCCATTTAAGTGCAGTCATGCAGAATGTGTCCTTTTGTGACTAATTTAACTTAGCATAAGGTCCGTGGGTTTTATTTATACTGTAGTACATGTCAGAAATTCTTTTTTCTTTGAGGCTGAATAATATTGCTTTGTGTGGAGCCAAATCCCCTCCATTTAGTAACAAAAACTCCCCTAGACTAAAAATTAGGACTATGTTTAATTAAACTCTAGCCACCCTTTTCTCTGGCTTTCCTCTCCCCATCCTTTGATTAACATTTATCTTGCAATAATACATCTCTCTCCAAATGTATTCCCAGGAGCTTGCGAAGCTGATTGTGTTACATCCCTATTGAAAATGCTCTGTGTTCTGTGGAGGTTGATGGTAACATCAAAAACAAATATCTGCTGATTGTTGTCTGACAGTAGCTCTGAAGAATGAAAAAATTGTCTGATACGTATTTTCTTTCTAGGGCACATGATATCTGTGTGGAGCCTGGAAAATGGCAGCACTTTAGCACTGTTGGGGTGGGAGCGGGGGCTGGCGGAACACATTTGATGAGAAAAAAATCACCAACAAAGCACAGGAATTCAAAAATTAAATAGACCACGAAAAAAACATGGGTTTATTGTGTTAGAGCTGAAATAAGAAGGCAGAGAGCTGCCTAGTCTACGTAACAGGGACAGTGTACATGAGGCAAGTAAATTATTTGCTGTTCCTCACATGTCTATGATTGATCATGAAAGCAGTGTGAATATCGATTTGTGTGGAACAAATACACTTAGTGAATAGACACATTCACAAATACAGAATGCACAAATAATGAGTGGTGAGTGTATACCTTTTTCTTGATACATATAAGTTACTTTTGGATGGACTACAATTATACATTTAAAGTAGAAGTTAATAACAGAGATGGATTTACTTATCTATCAGTTCTGACACTTTGCTTTTAATTAAATCAATGATTCACCCTTAATCCCTTAAAGTTATTGCAATGCTTGTATTTTAGTTTAATATTTATTATTTATCTTTGATTTTCCATTTGGCTTGACATTTCAGATTTTTTTTTCTCTGCTCACTTTCCTCTTTTTTTTGATATTTGGGTCTCTTTTATTAGTAATTTGTTTTATTGGATTTTTTAAATTTTTATTGGACTTTTTTTAGCTATGCATAATCTTAGTTATTTGTCCTAGTGATTACATTTTGTAATAATTTCCTTAGTGTTTTAAGAATTAATGTTTAAACTTTGATACGTAAGTTGCAGAAACTCTTGGATATCTGTAGTCCACTTACCCCCACCCTCAATATGGTTTATAATTACCCAAGAATGGGTATATATTAAAGTTCTACAAGAAATTTATTTTTGTTTTATGTAGAAAAATTTCCTAAATTTCTGATACTTTTATTTATTTCTAAATTTCTGATGCAGGCTGGAAAAAAAATTCAAGTAGTGCAGTGCTACTAGAAATCAATTTTGTTGTTTTTATTTCATATAAATATGACCTTATTTTGTCATATTCTTAAGGAATGTGTTTCTTAGATGTGTAATTCTGGGTTGATAGCATTCTTTGTCTTTAAACACTTTGAGAATAGTTTCTTAAATGATTTTAGCCTTTATTTCTGAAGCAGTCTCTAATATTTCAAATAACTTGTTCTCTGTGATCCAGTTATCTTATATGTAAAAGTTTCCCCAAAACTTTACTATAAAGTCTTCTTTATGGTATCTATTTTCCTCCTGAATTTGCACTCTGTGCAGGATTTGGAAAGGATAAACATGCCTACACTTCACTGGTTATAACCTGGGATGGCTCAAATGAGGAGGGTGGAATTCTGAATGCTCACTTGAACAGTATTTAGTAACTACTGTGGGATGTCTCTAGTAAGCTGGGAGTTGGAACAACTTGTGATTCAGTGTCATGCTTTCTTTGCAGCTTATCTACTCATCACACTTTCTAGTGTGACCTGGATCATTGTATTTTCTTTCAACTTATGTGTGCTCTGGTTTGTGCCATTATCATCTTTATAACTTTCAATGGAATTAAGAAACAAAAAATGAAAGGAAAAGTGCGTAGAGGAAAAGAGTGAGGTGGATAAGAGGTCAGCTCATACAACTCTTAAGAAGAGTAATGGTCCATGTTTGACAGCTTTGGGTTAAAAATCCTCAAAAAAAAAAAACAAACAAAAAACAAACAAACAAACAAACAAAAAACCAAACACACATGATATATTAGAAAAATTGTGATAAACCAAAATAGAATTGCCATTTTACCCCCAATGGGTTGCAAAAGATGAATTCCTTAAATTGTTATCTTTCCCGAACCAATCTAATTTTTTACACGAAAAGGTGACAATGAACGCCTTCTATTTATCAACAAAGATGATTTAACTTGGACTTAATCCTTTGGTAATTATACCTATTCATTCATGTTTACCTTTCTGTCTAAAAGACTTTCTTGGCCTTTTTTATACCATTTTGCTCTAAAACACACACACACACACACACACACACACACACACAAACAAAACAAAACAAAACACCTTTCTAGTCTTTACTAAATTTTCTTCCTTTTATCTTTTGGAATTTTGCCCTCAATAAGATTTTTCTGTTTTCTTTATTTGGAAAGAAAGAGTCATATTGGAAGACAACTACATATATATAATAGACTTTAAAGACTTAAATTATTCCCCCAAAATGGTAATTAGCTGGGAAAAAAAAAAACAGTGAATATCTCTACAGTCTAAATGTGCATATTAAATGTTATACTTAAAGATTTACTCAGTCTGTTCCATACTCTTAAGTTTCTCTAAGTAATATAAACAATTATGCTAACAACTTATTTTGTTGGCGATAGAGCAATTTAAATAGCTAAGGAGAAAAATAAAAAAAAACAAAACCTAAAACAAATGCTAGAAAAAATGACATAGAACGCCTTTCTCAACTTTTTAGCGTAAGGGATGAAATAACAATAGCCCTAATATTGGGGTTCAGTGTGTGGGGATGTTGGGTCCTTCTGAGAAAGATCTCTAAAGATGTTCTACATTCATCAAAATATGGAAGTGTATTAAGTAAAAGAGAAAAGAAGAAAACAGACATCTGTATAGATACAGATGGACAGGCTTAAGGACAAGATCTGCATTTTGCCAGAGCAAGTTATGTTCTTTTATAATGTTCTTTGTCGGGGAATTTTCTTTGCAAAATTTTATCACTTTAAATAAATCTTTTTTTTTTTATAAAAAATCTTTTATCACTTTAGATAAAATCTTTTCTTTGTAAAATTTTATCACTTTAGTATCTAGTTAGGTTGGTTTTCTGTAAATGATAATCCTTTCCACCCTCACCTCTGATTCCTGGAAAACTTCAATAGCTGGTTTAACAACTGGTTAATCAACCCTATCCATACCTCTAGCATTTGTCCTTGTGAAATCTTCCATCTTAATTTTTCTAGTCTAATCTTCCATCACTAACAAGTTATAACTCAATTCCTTTAGTAACTTCAGAAGTAGAATTTATATATAACTTTTCTACAATTAGCTAATAAATTTCTCTATATATTTTATACCAAGTTATTAATTAAAAATGAATAACAATCACTAATCATATTGCTTGTTATTTATAAACAGTTAGTTCTCATTTTCCATTTGTGGAAATGATATATTTTCCCAGCACAACCTCTAGAATAATTCATAATTTTATAAATATTCAAAGTATTCCTGATTCTTTGAAGCTGGCATTCTATTCTATGACATGACTGCTAAATGTGACACATATAGTAAATTAGTGTAGTAATGATGCTTAGGTAATATATTCAGCAGCTAGTTTATTCCCTGACTCATCTGTACTTGTCTGCTGATCCCAGACGCTTTAGCTGTAACTTAAAGACTTTATTGCTATGCTAGAGAGGGGCTCTGCCTGCAGCTAGGCCTTTAGGAAATTTCATCTGGAGAAAGGATGTAACCTACTGTCTCTAGTTGTGCAGAAGTGATATAAATGATAGTTTGTAACCTACCATGGTTAAAAAAAAGGGACACACTATGTTACCCTTAGAGATGATGTAAATGTTATTGTTTTAACCTTGAAAATAATTTCTTTTGTTGTTTTCCCTCTTTGAAATGGGCATGTGCATATTCCATTAAATTGGGAAAGCATGTCACTTCTGTGGTTTTAAAGAATTTCAAAGTTACTTCACACTCTCCAATGACCCTTAACACTGAGAAATACTCTTTACAGTGATGTCATTCCAAAATGACCTCAAAGTTAGTTCATAACCTGGCTCTGCCTCTCCTTCTCTCTCCTGTCTCTCAGTCATTCTGCCTCACTTAATTACCCCTGTTGTTTCTAAATACACTGGGCCATTTTCTGCACTCAAACCTTTTTGTAGGTCTCTATCCTTGCAATACTCTTCCCTCAGATAACTTCCTGCATAACTACCTTTCCCCATTAAGTCTAAATAATTAATTCCTATTATATCCACTTTATTTACAGTTGAAATTTACCCATCCACCACTCTTTACCTTTTTTTTTTCCATTTTTTTTTTATTGTTATTTGTGTCTTTTACATTTTGTATTCCCCTTGGGCAGCCCACCACCAATTCACCCGTGATCCATCTCCATGGTCCCTGTATTCTCCTCTCTTCCATTTTGTGCCCTTATCCTCCCCTCCCCCCTCCCCCACCGCTGAGTGTCTCTCTCCCACCCCGCCTCCCTATAGTCCTGTTATAAGTGAAACCATTCGATATTTTTCTTTTTCTTTCTGGCTTATTTCACTGAGTATGATTCCCTCTAATTCCATCCATGTTGCAGCAAATTGCATGTGTTTATCTTCTTTCCATGCTGAATAGTACTCCATTGTGTATATGTACCACATCTTCTGGATCCAATCATCTATTTTTGGACAT